>NQII01006897.1:59440-74333 GCA_002778355.1 Clitarchus hookeri | reverse complement strand
CCCCCCCCCTTTTGCAACCCTTACAAACCCCCTTTCCTTCACGAAATGAATACAATTACGTAATTCGAAATGGCTGTGGCCCAGCGGGAGTTTTATGTCGCCTGTATTCGCCATTTAGGGGAAAAAAAACTCATATTCAAATTCAGTTCCCATTGTGAAGGAAACTTAATTGCGATGGGAGAATATACATCCTCAGTTTTCTTTTCCTCCCACTGTAAAAATAAATAAAATTTCGCCCACTTTTAGTGCGTTTACGAAGTCCGCAAGCGAAAAGGGTTATGCAGCAGTGGTAAGTGTAACTGTAAATACATTTACAATTAAGGGAGACAACAGAAATGTTGCGTCCTTGTTTGCTACACGAGTATTATGTATATCACGCACGAAACGAACAAATTTAAATTCAAGCCTTTTTTTCGTTTTCGAGATCCACTGGGTGAAATGTTTACCTCTGAAACACAGCTGTTTACGGGGTAAAATATAATAACATCAAACTTGTAACTAAATAAGTAGGCAAGCAGAAATTTCATGGATTTCATCTGAAAAATACACAAAAAACTTTCCGAAAAAGGAAAGAGAATTGAAAGATATTCATTAATATGCGGAATATTATGTACTTAAGTGTATGCATACCTGTGTGGGAAATTTAACATTAATCCCCAACTTCAAAACTCGTTGGGCGTAGAGTTTTTAGCTGCACATTATGAATTTAATGTGTAAAATATCAGCCGAAGCGATTCATTTTAGAAAAGCATAAAAAAACCTGCATTCTCCCACATGTGTCTGGAAAGATTTAGTGTGGCTTACAAGTCTGTAGAAATAAAAAATGAGTTCGAAGAAAATTTTACATTTTACCTTCATGCTTCAGTCTATCGGTCGCCATTACAAGATATTTTCCATCCATTATATTTTGTCTGTTCACGCCGACAGGAAAGAAAGGCATGGCCCATGATTCAACGATGAATTGTTTCATAAAGTATTGCTGCAGGGCTACGACATTTGATTCTGCATATTTATCACCCGCATTTTTACTTTCGTTGATTCTTGTCCTGCGCAGAAGAAAACGAGTGTATTAGAAATGTACAGTATTTTACTTTTCCTACAGGGAAGAGGTTTTGAGCCGGCATTGTGTCGGCCAAATTAACAGGCATACGGACTACTTCATAATATTAAAAACAGGAGACGCGACAAAACCGAATTTGTCATATAACAAAATAACTCACTTGGATGAATGAAACACCCTCTTCGGTCAAAAAAATTGTGTACAGGAATATATTTATTTTGACCAAATCTGCATTGGTTTGACTCTTGAAAAAGTTTGCATTATAACCTGTTCCTGTACTCCAGGCTGGCGGGTTCTGCGGGCTTGGATGGCGTCAGGGTTGAAGTAATTTCTTAAACAGTGGATCCCTGACTTCTCCACAAATGTTATGGGAATTGCAGATCTTGGGTCGCCTCGATCAGGACAGCAGGAAAGTTGCTTGGGAGAATGTCGTGGAAGAGTGGCAATGCCGGTGGTCGACCTCTGAAAAAGGACTAATGACCTTCGCGGTCTTTCCCTGTGTACGGGAAAGACTGCAGCTCAACATCTTTCCGGGGCCATCTCTGATTCAATTTCTCTCGGGACATGGCAACTTCCGAGCAAAAATCCATTCGTTAGGGCTAGTTGATGATTTGCTCTGCGATGACTGCCAGTTGCCGCACACCATGAAACATGTGCTGAATTACTGCGTGCGTGTCGAGGACCTCCGAGAGCCACTCAAGTGGAAGCTCTCTCTACTCGGATACGACTTTGGTCTGGCAGCCTTAAAAACTGCCGATAGCAGCGCGAAAGCATCGCTGTCGGAATTTGCCAGCAAAGTTATGCGCAGGCTGAATACGGTAACCCGCATTCCAGCCGAGCGGTTGTCCAATGTCCCCTTGCAAGCTGCCTAGTACAGCTCGGGGAGGGGCTGTGCGGACCAGCCACTGGCTGGTTCTTCTGAGTCTTACCCCTGCTGGGGCCCAGTACTGTGACTTTCTTATTGTTGATTAACGATGGTTGAACGCATGAAATCATGGACTAATAAGCGGTCTCGGGTGAGTAAGTCGTTCGACAACCAAGGAAGAAAGCGCCCGGGAGTAAACTCTGTAAGCGGCCACTTAGGAACAATCCTAGGGAGTCGGCCGGGTTATGCATGTGGCCACATCTGTGAGCACATGCACGTAGCTCCAAGGCTCTGTTCGGTGAATCACTCGAGACTGACGGGACTTGGTAACAAATGAGACTGATATCACTGTAAGAGTGGAAGTCGACCAGACCTGCGAAACCTGACCGTTGTGGCGGTCAGGTGGAGGGGCATCTTTCTAGACGCTCAAGGTAGAAATACCGGACTGTCCATAAGAAATTAGGCTCTGTAAGTTGTATCCTGTGATACCTTGGAGGATCAGGTACAGGAGGGGAGGTGGAGCGGAGAGCCGGACATGTTCCGGAAAACATGACTACTCTCCCGAAGTTATGAAACTTGCATTCTTGACCACTGCCCCCATCCCCACCCACAATTTTTAGGATTTACTTGTCCAGCTGCTCCCCTCAAGCTCTCGCAATTGCATGCCTGACCGCTTCCCCAAGGTTTGGAATTGCAGGCGTGGTCGCTCCACCCAAGTTCTGAGAATTGCGTGCCTGGCTACTCCCCCCAAGTTTTGGGTTTTGCATCACAGGGGAAGGGAGGCAGTTCGACTGGTCACTTCTAATGCCCGGCTGCACCATTAACAGCCCTCAACCGAGATCCTAAGATCTTGGTTCAAACACGATCTTCAGTTGGCCCGAGTTCCAATGTACGAGTGTTGCACCAACGCGAACTGCCAAGTTCCGATCATAGATCTCCTGATCTCGGTTCGGAACTAGGATTGAGATGAAACACCGTTTGTGATTGGCTCTAATTTCGCGACGTCATGATGCAACTTTTTGTTTTGGAGTTGAGATACAATTTATAAGCTTTTGTGGACATTATCTCTCAAGACTAGGGTTTTTTACTATCTAATTTAGTTTAATGCCCTGGAAAGTATCCGTTTCAGTTGTTTTGTTTGATTGGAAACACTTCGCACACACTTTTTTCGTTATTTGTAATACCGATATTATTGAAGAAGGTAGTGTACAAAGAACTAGATGGTGCGATATTTGATCTGTTTTAAGTAAAATAATTGTGTTACGAATTTTACTAAATAGTATTGAAGTGTTTTAAAAAAAATTTTCGATCACAAAAAAATTAGTTGGGCTTATCGCTATCTGTTGGCTTATTACAAACTTAATTTGTCGACGACGGCTGCTCTTTCGTGAGCAAAACATTCGACGTGTGATTTAGCTCGTGCGGAAAATTAGTACAGTTTCTGACATTCTGAAAGGCTATTCCAGTTTTCCGTCGTGTTTTCTCGGAGGGGAAAGCATGAATTTCGTTCTCTCTTTATAAAACACTCATACATCTGTAATTAAATAAATGCATTGACTCTAAAGCCTTTGTAAAATGTCTCAATTTACATTTTAAAACTGTAAAAAAAAAACGGATCCATTTTTCAACGATTTAAATATTACTAATATTATTTTTAGTAAACAAATAAGTTGCGGGGCGAGAGCATGTGCCAGTGTTTGGACTGAGCAGTGAACTCAGTAGGCGGTGAGTTAGTGTGTTTTAAAATAAGTGTGTGATGAAGTGAGTGTCTTAAGGGATATGTGTCGATAATGCCATTGTTGAAGACATCCGAGATGACTCTTTATTTCTTGAATAACCTCTTCGAACTCTATTGCCGGCACAGTTACGTTTTGTTGTTCAAATTTTTTTTTTTTTTTCAGTGTTGACTCGAATGGAATATTTTCGTGTCATTATGAAACGAAAGTGTGTCGTATAGTATGTTGTAAGGTGTGTTCATGTGTTTTGGGAATAAAATTTGTTTAGCTATATCCTATCCACACTGTTAACATAAGAACAAAAATCAGATGGGCTGTTAGTGTCAACTACATATTGTTAACTAAGAGACTAATACCAAGAGGTCTGTCAACCGTGGTCCTTTCATTTTTATAGCAGAACACATGGCAATATAGCAATATTTTACTGTTCCTGCAATAACTAAATAGAATATTCTGCTGATTATAAAGGGATTTGGTTGTTGCTACTTTGAATATTTATTACAAAACGGTTTTGTAGTCACAGTAATGCTGATGCTTTTTTTTTCAGTGTATTAAATAGCAGCTTTACAACTGAAACAAACATGAGTTGCGTAAAGAGAACATAAGGAATACAGTCAATCATATCAAGGGTGCATGACGTCTGGCTTAAAATTAGTTAGGCCAACTTACGTTGAGGCCAAATGGCTTTAGGGGAAGTAATTTTAAAGCAAGTGACTTTTAGGCCGAATAATTTTAAATCGTGAAATTTTTGGCTTAGTGAATGTTTGACCAAATTAATTTTAGGCAGTGTGGCATGCCAAATGACTCACCCCGGATCTCAAAAGTCTAAGATTACGTTACCAGTTAACAGTTTCAATGGCTGTTGAGGGTGAATGTCAACAAATAAACAAAAACTATGTATACACGTGGGCCTATATTTAGTTTGATCACCCTTGAGTACATAGACATTTGTACCACACTTTAGCCTGCTCGTCCCATAGTAGTAAAAACTCATTCTTGTTGCGAGAAGACCAGACAAACATATTCAAGGAAAAGGAAAACCTTTAATATGTTTGCATTTTATATCTATACGTAAATTTAGTCTGCTCTGTTCGTGATCGGAATGACGAAAATGTTCGATCATAAATAGTTTTGCTGTAGAATATAATTTCTATGCCTTAGAAAAAATAAAATACTATGGATTCGTAAGCCAGTCGGTTATACTCAGAACGGATAAAAATGGTGTGACTTCCATAGTTTGCAGCCAAACACCTTGTCGCTACAGCACCGCTGCACATAAACTGAATCATACAGATGATTAAACGAAGAACTTCACCAGGTTCTGCCTCTTCACCTCATCCAAAGAAACCCATACCTTCAAGACCCCATAGATAACCTGTTCAATTTCTGTTTGCATTTCCATGCGTATTTGAAATTCTCTTTCAAATGGGTAAACGCATGCGAGTGAAACATTTAAATTCGATTCACGTCCTGAACCTCAATGAGTGTGCGGTACACAAGATCACAATCAACAATATTACGTGGGAGTTTAACTGTAGAATACAATTATGTGTACGTCAGAGAAAACACAGCTATAGATCCGACATAACAGCAGTTGTTGTGAATCTTAGTAGAATAATTTGCTGTCTTCTCCGTGGATAGTTTGCTTTGATTTCTGCATGGAAGGGGCTACCTTTACGCGATCTAAATATCAGCTAAACCAAATGTAATTCTTAAGCCCACAACTCCTTGTTTGTAAGCACGCCTCCTTATTCCCCACATTAAAATTAAACGAGCAATGAGTTAGTTTTTAGACAAACGCATTCCTCTGATATTTAGAAAATTGTACCATCTGTTAAAACTCTAAGGTCACCACTTTAAATTTGATGTTAGCAAATTCAACCTTTTAACATTAATTTGTTATCAATATTGGATAAATCATTTCTTCTTTCGTCTTCAAAAGGAAAACTTTGGGAGCCAAATATTCGTTTGCAAATACCTGTTGTACGATGGCTTTAGAAAACTTAGGAATTAATTAATTCTCCCTCCACCTTTCTTAATTACCTAAGCAGCGAAACCATAAACCCATTTCATAATTCTCCTAACACGTTTATTGATGCATCTCTATTAATAACACTGACATTAGGGATAAGCAAGAAGCCGGGCGTCTTCTAAATTAAACGTTTTATCACATAAAGCCTTGCTTGAAACTTTTTGAACAAAGAATTCTTTGAGAAAAATGGATTATTATAACAGTCATAATCTGAGTTGTTATAAAAATCAATGTGAACTACATGTCAAAAAAGCTAGTTAATAAAGAAATAGTGTTTATAACTGTATAATTTTCATCGTTACATGAGCTTTCCAAATAAAATGAAAAATCGGTGAAGTAAAATTCAAGACAAACAAGGAAAAAAAAAGTGTTGTTAGCATCTCGTGCTGATTGACGTTATTCTAAAAATGAGTGTTTGCCAAGCTTGAAATTGCTCTTTAAAAAAAGGACATTTCCTCACTGACAACGTTCAAGATCTTCGTTTGTTTTTCCTTTCCCTTCCTCACCCCACTCTTATTCAACATCTGTCATTATCAGACAAGAAGCGAAGCCCCTTCGATTCTTCATTTTCTCCACTTAGGGTTTCCTCAGATGCCTTTTTTTTTTGTAGAATTTCCTTCCCCTAGTCTTTTTCCCCCATTACTTCTGTGTAGACAAAAGAACTAAAAAGACATTCATTTTTTCAATCTTTTATCATTTTATACTGGGTGAAGTCTTGTGTTCGATTGAAAATATTTTTTTCTCCGTCGCAGTTCGTTTGCAGTTGATAAATTCATAAAACGAAATTGTATAAATATCCTAAACACCGTTCATTTTTCAAAAAATGAGTTAAAAACATAACTTCGCAATGAGTTTCACAATAAATAAATTGAATATAACCAGTTTAATCTAAAAATTATATGATTTGGAATGTTAGCAGGCACGCTTCCTGTAAGATAAAAGAACAAATGTAAAAAACAAAATACACACATAAAAATGAATTAATCAAAAATATTTCAAATGTTAACATTTTTTTTTTTTTAATTTTAACGCAGTATTATATTTCTAACGTGGCCAAGTGTTTATACAGGTACCATTGCGAGTAATCAGGAGTCTTCAGGCTCGACCAAGCAAACACAAAATTTGCTCATGATCAGAGGTAAGTTCTGAAATGGGGTTGAAAGTAAAAAGAAAAATTCGAAGAATTTTCTTTTTCTACTGGATAACGTGGACTATTCAGAAAGAAGGGAAGTAAAGCGGTTTAGAGACATGTTTAACACGAAAGGTTTGTACTTTCACGTCGCAACTTAGACAATGAAATTTGTTTCCTCGATAAGGGGGATTTCATTCGTGGTGTGGTTTTTATCCATTCAATCTTCCAGATCCCGGAGGATAAGCGAGATAAGGAAGCCTCGTAAGGTACCGTAGTTATCAGACGCACCGTGTGTTCAAGTGTTTGTAAGTATGGACATCTTATCTAGTCGCGTGGTATAACGATACAATTTAAAAAAAAAAGCCAGGGGCGCAAAAGCTATTTAGCAGCCTCTTCTGGAAAGCGGAGGGCTGGAAACCAGTAAAAATTTCTCTCTCCTTCGGATCTGCATGTTCTCCTTTTCCCTTTTCACCACCACGCCCCTCTTTCCCCCTCGCAGGCACGTGTCCCCCCCCCTCNAAACCTCTCCAGCCGCCCCCTCCCGTCACATGTCCGTCATTAGCGGCCGAATCAATTAGGAAGTTTATGTGACAGCTGACTAATGAAATGGCAGGCGCCTGCGGAGAAAATTTCCATGGCGCCCCGCTGGACGGCGCGCGTCATGCCTTGTAAATTAACGCGAGCAACAGGGGGTCGCAGGGGTCGGGGAGGGGAAGCGGTTGAAGCAGAGGTTGGAAGGGGGTGTTTAAAACGCGCGCGTCGCAACAACGCCAGAGACTTTCTCCTGGTTCTGACGGGGGCACCGCCCGCGACACGCCTTCAAAACACCATTTGTTTTCAAATCAGTTATTGGCTGTGTACTCCATTCGCGGTTATCTCCGACTTCCCAGAAGCCCTGCTGGAGTTCTACTTCCAGGATATTCCTCCGCCTCATTCTAACGAAAGTTAGAAAAAACACACCAGAGTGCCGACGCACCGCATTCGTGAGCTCTGTGTGATAAAATTTTGCGTAAGAACAGTTTCTCACTAGGTGTTACCCTCTGTCTTTATTAATATTATCTATTTATGATATGTTTTAATTTATAAATAAAATATAAGTAAAAGTTTAATTTAGCCAAAATAAATTATAAACATTTATGTTAACACAAGTATAAAAAACTTGTAATGTATGACATATTTTAGGAATCAACCAAACACGTAATGCATAGAATGTTTTTTTTCAAAGGTTTGATTCCAAAAGTGTGGAGAAACCGCGAATAAATTATATTATCTCATCGATTCCTTGAGAGGGGCACTGCGCCTCTGAAACTCTTTCCACGATGCTTGACTTCCTTCAGTTGAACCATTCGTTGCCATGCCGTGAATCTTAAGGTAACTTGTCACAAAAAAATAATTTTGTATTTGTACAAAATACTGTTCAAATTGTAGACATTACTTAGACGTACTGTTTCCTCGCATAGAAAAAGTTACTACGCATAATTTTCGCATTATAGGATGCAAAAATCACAATATGAATGTTTTTTGGAATGTAAAAATAAGGAAAACTATTTAACTTACCAAATAAAATTGCGCTACGAAATGTTTTCGGAATTATTAAAAATCGCTCAAAATAAGGTAATTTCTGCATATTTCTAGTCTGCAGGAATCTGTGTTTTTTGTTCTAAATTTGTCTAAGCGCACCCAAAAATTTAGACATGATAATCCAGTCACCCTTGTTGAATTTTCTGTAATTTCTTTCGTTTTTAATATTTGTGCATCTTAAAAACACTCAAACTGTGATTTTGAGATGTCGTAGTGCAAAAACTATGCTACTTTAAATTTTTATGCTAGGCAAAAATGCTTAAAAGTAATGTTTACAAGTTGAATTTTATTTCGAACAAATACAAAATAAATTATTTTTGGTGAACAGCAGCACCCTTAAGACCGCTGTTACATGGCAGGCTGAGATATTGTTAGTGTGAACATGTTTAGGTAGCCTTATTTAAAAACGTTCAGTTGAATGGTTTCCGAAGTAAACATGTTCACGTGGTTTATAGTATTCAAATACCTCTGTATGTAACGATATGTAAATGCTGAGACTGGGTAATGTACAATACTCAGTGTAGTGCATGTGGGGTTTTGTAGGAAATTCGCTCTTTATTGCACAACTCAGGATTAGGAATAGGACTTTGTGCATAACTACATGCCAGTGTGATATGTAGTGACACTTTCCCTTTGTGTGGCGACATAGGCACGTTCAGAATTCCCATGAACACTCATCAAGGTATACTCCACATAGGATAAATGCCGGACCAAACAGGAAATTACTTATATTTACTGCAGAACTACTGGGCATAAAATATATTGTGTAGGGTTCCAAATAAAATTTTATTACTTAGGAAGATGGGCAAAAAGGAAATTCAAAGATGTAGGAAGAAAATTAAAGTGTTGAGTCTTTAATAAAAATTGAAAAGAAAATTCTCAAATAACTGCTTAAATCAATATCTGTAAGAGCAATAAAACATATTTTATTTTTCAAAAGTGTAGTAGATACGAGAAGAAAATAAACTATTGTGAATACTAACACTTCAGTTTTGTTTTTTTCTGAACACCTTATTTGTTTATGCAAGAAAAATTTATTTTTTTTCTTTTAATTTAATATTTTCGGATTTTTAGTCCTCTAATAACATACTGCAAGTATGGTGGTAAATTTGAAGTAATCAGACTCCAGATTAAAACTTGCAAAATTTGCCTGTGTTAGGCCGGCGGCGGGAATAAAAAGATTTAACCCGGCGATAGTTAAAGACGTGTGCGCCTTTATCAAACGTCCCACAGTAATTTTTAAGGATCGTTTATACTTGAGCGCTAGTTTGTAAACCTATTTTGTCCACAAATTTATTTTAACAAAAGCAAGAATTTCTATATAATTAATTCCATATACAATTTTTCACGACATTTTCACCTAATGTTTTCTATTTCCAGCCAGTTTTAAAATTTTAGATACATGGTGAATTTCAATTCTTTAATTTATTTGCATTCTTGGGGGGGGGGGGGCGATGGACAGATAACTGAATGTAGCAAAAATTTACATCAGAAATGTGGTAAAGTGATTGAATAAAACATTATTTCGGAGAAAATTTTTTTTGTTTAAGGGATATTTATACATTTCTGGACAACAGCTAACCATGACTTGAGTTTACATTTAAGCATTTCTCATATTCTGAGTATTCTAAATGTACAATTGCGTACATCAGAAATTGTAGTTTATTCAGTGAGTGAAACTAGCCTGAAAGCCAATGAAACAGCTCCTGTGAAATCACTGAAACCCTATACGTATTAATTCGGAGACGGATTTTCGTCGATCTAAGGATTCATTCTCGTTCATGGCGAATTCCTTAGCGTATGTTACTGAATTCAGATGTAGCAGACCAGCCCGCAATTCAGTTGCATTATTGCATAAACTAAAGTGACCAAGTCATTAATTTCGTTCGGAGCTAATTTATACTGAGCCGACACTAGGTAGCAGAGTAGTCACTTCGTGTGCTCGTGAGGCCATCGTGTGGCCAGAGAAGTAACTACGCAAGACGTCACTCCTCTTTCTAAGAGAGTCGAATATGGTCCGCCTTTCCCCGAGGCAGACCTTGGAAATGCTTGTGTCTGACTTTTGCAAACTTTTGCGACTGTGTGTGATGTCTTAAGGGTATTCAAGAGCCAGACATTATTTTATACATTTTTTTAACATATTACAAATTGTTTTGTTGTGACGTAAAATAATAGTCTTAAAAAAAGTTTTAAAATGGCAAAAAATTATTTTAATGAAAGTAATCAAATGAATTATATACATTGTAGATTTGATTTCTTTTTCCGTATAAATCTCAAAATTAAACGAAATTAATACAATAAGCTACAGCTCGAAAAAATTGTTCACGCCATGAGGGTCTCATGAGAATACTTTCTAGACAACTTTTTAAGTCGTTCATCCGTATTCGAATTTTAACATTCAAAATGAAATTCAGAATTAAAATGAAATTAACCAAAAGTTAAATTATCGTCGCAGGTAAACCAAATGTGGAGAGATTTGGGCGGCTTTAACATCGAGATCTTGAGAGTAGATGAGGGTGAAGCGAGGTGAGTGTGGAGCAGCACCGGAATGCAAGGGTGGGGTAATCGAGAGTTCCCCGAGGAAACCCGCCTACCAGCGACATCGTTCGACACTATTCCCACATGCGAAAATCCGGGAGCGACCCCGCCGGGAATCGAGGCCGGTTTGCCTTGGTGGGAGGCGAGTAGTCTAACCACTACACTACCGCTGGCCCGGACTTCAAAGAAATTCTTAATATGACACCATTGCGACTTCAAGAAACACTTTATCTGAAGCCAAACTTTCTGTCAAAATAACTTTTTGAAAGTTATACAAATAAATTGTCTTTAAGTTGAAAGTCTTATATGTGCGCTAGAAGACATGCTTAATGTAATTTTGCATTTTTATACAATTTATTATTCATAGAATGTAACGAAACCATTAAAGGTCCTTAGAATGTAGGAAAAAAATTGCCTCTTCAACGACTTTTAAAATGAAAGTTAATACTGTAATACATATATTATACAGCGGTGAGCGTTGTTAAAAATGATACAGAAATTCACTACTATTGGTTTTATTCTTACGTGTTTTATTTTTGTATTTAAGTCAGCCAAATAAATTTTCCTTATCGCAGTTAAAATTCTCCTTCTTGACAGAAGCAATCTTATGAGAGTCTTTAAAAATGTATAATTTATGAAAAAATGTTCTGTGCCTTGGCAATTTCATGGTACAGAACTTCTGGTACTGGTATATGGAATGGAGAAGGAAAGTTGAGAGGTAATAATTTGAAATTTTGACTCACGGTATTTATATCGTCCTCTTGATGTACCATGAGGCGAAATTAACTGTACGCGCTAATGTTTACATGCGACAAAACATTCGTGCAGAGCGAAAAATTCCGTACCTAGATTTCTAGCCAGCTGTCAAACGCGTATGAAGAAAGAAGACAGCAAACTGTTAATATTTCACTTAGGCCCCATTTGTGGTTGTGGTCTTGGATTCCTCTAAATTTTTCGATAACTTCCGTTTGCTGTATGAATATATATTGAAATTTAACTTTGTTCTAGTATAGAAAATAGTTTTACAGGCGTTCAGATTATATTGTGACGTGTCTGCTGGGAGTGTTATTACGTATATTATGTAGTCACCCTTGCAAAGCAATGAATAATTTACCCCTACTGATTCCACACGCTACATTAATAAAATAATGCTGTTGGTGTTAATTTCAGGCAGTACACGGATGTATACCACGTCTAGAAAGGGGTAGAATTTTATTAATAGGTACTGAATATAGTCTATTCGCAGTTTCTTCACACTTTTAAAAAATCACCCTATGTACGTCGTGTATGATTGTTTCCTAGATATGCCATGTATCACGTTTTATTCATGCGTTACCATACAAATACCTTCTTCTTAGTTAAATTGAACATTTACTTATATTCAGTCTACAAATTACAACATTAAATAAATTAATAATATAAGTAAAAACAGGGATAAAATAGGCGTGCTGATAATGCCTAGTTAGAAGTAGTTCTTATGCAAAATAATGTTACATTGAGTGCGCACGAATCCGGTGCGTTGTCCCTTTGCTGTAATTTTCTATACTTGGTTAAGCTTTGTTCGAATGAGGCGATGGAATATCTTGGAAGTTGGAACTTAAGTAACGATTCAGAAAAGTTGGACGTAACCGTGAACAGCCTATACGCGTTATAGCTTGAAAACTGATTAATTAAAGATGGAATCATACAAGTTTTTCGCAAATTTTTACCTGACACTTTTAATTTGAATTTAATATACCGAACTACTTCTTCGCCATCGTTGTCAACTCAACTGGGAGCGTGCCACATAGTGCCTGGTTAAAATATTTGCAGGCCGGAGTAGTGGCATTTTTCAAACGTTGATTTCAAAAGTGAAAGCCTTGACTTGCCAATGAAAATCCTAAGCGATCACCAAGCAAGGAGAAAGAATAAAAGTTTACGTAATGCAATGATAAATGATCACTTCTGAAGGGAGTTACTCCCTAGTATCAGAACATCTCACAGAATTTGATGAGAGCCTTCACAAGGAAGTTCTTGCAGATCTTCAGTAGCGAGGAGGTTGAAAACAGGTTGGTAGCGGCGTCGCGTCGCAATATACACTGAAGAGCAAAAAACTAGTATAGGCGTGCGTATGCAAATAACAGAGGTATGGAACCAATCAGAGTAACGCGATGCTGTCGGCAGCGCCTATATAAGACAACAAGCGTTTGGCAAAGTTGCTAGATCGGTTACTGCTGCTACAATGACAGGTTATCAAGATTTAAGTGAGTTTGAACGTGGTGTTATAGTCGGCGCACGAGAGATGGGACATAGCATCTCCGAGGTAGCGATAAAATATGGATTTTCGCGTACGACCATTTCACGAGTGTACCGTGATTATCGGGAATCCGGTAAAACATCAAATCTTCGACAACGCTGAGGCCGGAAGATATCGTAAACGAACGGGACAAACGACAACTGACGAGAATCATTAATCGTGACAGACGTGCAACCCTTTCTCAAATTGGCGCAGATTTTAATGCCTCCTGCATACATTCAGACATTAGTCGAGTCCATGCCACGTCATCTTGCCGGTACTTCTGCGTGCTCGCGGGGGCCGTACACGATATTAGGCAGGTGTACCAGTTTTTTTTGCTCTTCAGTGTACTATGACAGTACTAAATCATCATCGCACAACTTGGCTCGGGCAAATATTAAACACCCTTGGTAAATATAAGCTCATCTAACACTATGCTTTCCCTACAAAATGGACTTCAACGTTTGGTTGCAGGTCACGTCAGACAGGAACCAGATAAGCGACTAGAAGTTTACTGTATTATAGCTCTAATGCCAGCATATATTTTCAGTGCCAGTAGTATTGCTGCTTATGCAAATGCGGAAATTTGACAAATTAATTGCAAATCCCTAGATTGCCGTATCGTCACATATCAATTAACAATTTCTGTCGTGCATAATATAAAAATTAGAAGCTTACCCGATTGTATATATTTTGATGGCAAATCTAGTGCTACGTCAGGCAGATTTTATTTCTTTAATGAAAATTCTTATCAAATGGAATTATCTCTAGAGTGATGAAGAACTACATGAAATGTATTGATTTGTGTTTCTACAATGCAGTGTTCAACTTAGAGACATTAATTATAATGTAATTTCCAGCGAAACAAATTAGTTTACAGTATATTCATAAACACTTGTCAGAATTAAAATTTCGCACACTTTGTAACATACAAAATAAATCAAAACATTAACATAAAAATAAATTAAACGAGGGAAACTTTTAAAAGTATTGTATTACATCACTTTGTGGTATGCTAAGCGAATGATGTGTTATGATATTTAAGAGGCTCACAAATTGGAAATATGGAAAAACTCTTTGATATTTACCATCTAATGAAAGGACAAAAATTTTTGGTGTGTCATTTAACAAATATCTTGTGTTTGTTCATGGAAATGGTTGAATATATATTTTCTCATGTCTTCGAACGCATCCAAAAAATAAAGCAAAAACGTAGTTTTCTTGTGAGTCTATACAAACTAACTGTGTATGGCAGATTAGTGACTACCTCAAACTTATCTGAAGCCCTGCTTATGTTCTAATTCCTCCGCTTAATGCAAACAATGCATAAACGAGTCTTGAAAATTACACCAAAGGGACAACGCACCGCATTTATGAGCACTAATTTCAATTGTATTTTGCATTTGAATTATTTCTTAATAGGCATTAGCAGCATGCCTATTTTCTCTCTGTTTATATACATATTAATAATAAATAAATTCTCATATTTTATAGACAGCATATAATTAAAAGTACAATTTAAACAAAAAGCAAATACTTTTATGTAAACAGAAGTATAAAATGCTTGTGATACCAGTGTGATATATTTAAGAAACAACCATAAAGACGTCAGCGTAATACCAGTGTGATATATTTAAGAAACAACCATAAAGACGTCAGCGTAATACCAGTGTG
>NQII01006897.1:24226-56289 GCA_002778355.1 Clitarchus hookeri | reverse complement strand
CGCCATAAATTAATGCCAATGTCCCTACATTTGTTCAGGAAACAGTTAAATACATTGGGAAGTTCCCAATTTTGTATTGTATCGACACTAAACATTCCTCTTTTTGTAGTCTGACGTTGGTATTATTTTCATACAATGTATAGGTGAAAAACTTCCATTAAAATTTAGAAAGTATACTAAGAATTTTTTACAGTGTAGTTTCATAATAAGTGCCCCTAAACCACTAAAATAAATAATTCAACATGGCATGAGAGGCTGAGCCTTCGGGATCTCCCCTAGTTATCATACAGTTATGTCTATTCGGCGATATTTTTGGTCCATTCATAAATTTTGCTATTGAATCATAAATGTGGTCGTTGAAAAGCGTCGATTAAAAAAAATCTCTGCGATAAGCCCTTCTTTTTTTCACGATATTTATTCTTCAGCTTAACAATGTTTTCAACTATAGCGAAAATGCTGTATCTGTTTTGAACAGATTGCTGTATTAAAACCCTAAAGTCACCGCTGGAAACTCTGAGGAAACAGAACTCGCGCTTGTTCATGCTGTTTTCCATCGTCATCGCAATACTTCGTTACGGCCGGATGTGACCTTGAGGCTTTTAATATTGTTTGATAGGGATCCCCCCTTAACGCCTGCTCCAGTTGTGATCGGGGTCCCCCGCAGCGAAAAGCGCTGCTGAAGGTCTTCCGGAACCGAGGGCTGTGGGACGTTGGGGGGTACATAATGTCCCGGAAGTCTGACCGCCCCCCGACCCCCGGAACCATACTCCGGGATATGACGGCGGCACCGGAACCGCGACCGGCCGAGCACAGTGATCTATCCCGAGGAATGATTAAAGGGAGGCCGCGCCGGAGGCAGTACGCAGTGCCTAACAGACAAACGCTCTGCCGGCAGAGGGGAATAACAGCGCTAAACACTGTGCTTATACCGCCCGTCACGGTTATAACACCCGCTTCCCCCGCGTGCCCGACAAAAAAAAAGTCGACTGGATGCCGTGGGAGAGAACTCGGTCAGAGAGAGACACACTGCGCTAGTAAAGTGTAACTCGCTGGTGTTCTCTTTCAAACTGTACTTCCCGAAAGTGAGGGAAATCCACGCTCGCTTGGCTCTTTCAACAACGGGGTCTTCAGAGCCGATGAGGGTCGAACGAGGCACGATCCCCACGTGCGGAATTCCGCGAGCAGCCCCGCCGGGAATCGAACCCAGTTCGCCTTGGTGGGGGGGCGAGCGCTCTAGCCGCTAACCGGGATCACCGTAGTAAAACATTCTCAGCGATGTTAAGAGCCGCCGAAATCTCCTCACTCACTCACTTCTTTTCTGCCAATCCTCCAGCCAGCCCGAGACCTCGTAAACAGCAAGGACGTTTGCGTCCATGGAGGTGAAGTAAGGTGGAAATGGAGCAGCGTCAGGAAGCGATTGGGAAGGGAGGAGCGGATGCCACCCGAGGAAACCCGCCGGCTAACGGCCAGCGCAACGGCAGCGTCCGCCACGTCTCTTACATCTGAGGTTACGGTCTCGTCTGTAGTCGAACCCGGACATCCTTTGCAGGAAGCCGATAAACTAGCTACGCGCGTGCTACAGCCGCCACTGAAGGTTATATCCGTGGTGTTAGCCTAAACTGGAAAAGATGTCAACAAACTGATTGCCTCATTCCGCGTCTGTCTCCAACCTTGCTCACACAATGTGTAAGCCGTGACTTAATTCTGAAACCAGCCATGAACCACGCTGCCTCGGAACACACGCCACCTGGTGGCTTTGGTGTGACGAGACCAGAAACAGAAGCTCCCTTAACCCCTTGGGTGTTTGTAAAACAAACGCACCCCAACACTTAATGAAATCATTGGGTCGGCGCGGCGATGGGGTACCGAGTGTAGTTGGGATTTTGGGGCCATGAACAAGGAATTGAGGAAGCCGTAATATATATCGGGGGCCTTAGTTAACCTGACCTGCGACTGGCTGTCCAGGTGGCCAATGAAAGTGAAGAACTTCCTTGATTGTCTCCTGTGGCATCCAATCCTTCTAGCTAGATCTCTTCTGATTGACTGACTTTATATCCAATCGTGTTAGATAACTTTGTCTTGCTACTTGGGTGGTTTTCTGTCTAGATTTTCTGAAAAGTTTTGCCCAAGATTGTGCCCTTCATCTCGGTTGATATTTTTTGTAATAATTTTAACTTATCAACTGTTTAATTTTACGTCTTAGACTGCCACAACAAACAAAGTAATTGTTTCTTCAATTACTCAATGACTAACTTTTAAAAATATCTTACCTGATGAGCATTACTCAGTTTAAGATACATATTAAATACGTTGGCATACAAAGATGACGGTTTGGTTTAACATACTGCAGTGGGTGAATTTTCGAAACTATATTTAAATTGATAAAACTATCATACACAACAATAATTTGTGCAATGTATACTTTTGCGATATAAAAATTGTTTATTGTTTTTCGAATACACGTACAGAATCCACAAAAATTAGTAGATATGAAAAATTTATTGTTTTAAATTCTATAAAATTTTATTACGTAGCAATATATAACAAATTTAATATATATATAGCTTAATTTCATTTTCTCCAAAAAAAAATCCTCTTGAAAAATTTNCTATAAAATTTTATTACGTAGCAATATATAACAAATTTAATATATATATAGCTTAATTTCATTTTCTCCAAAAAAAATCCTCTTGAAAAATTAATTTTTAAAAATTTTTTTTATGATAATTATAGAGTATACATTTGAATATTATAGAGTTGTAGATGATATTTGTTTGTTAATTGTAAGAAAATTATTTAGGTGTAGGCCTATTACTGATTATGTGGTTCATATCGATAATTATTTGTAAAAAATTAGCAAAATTTTAATCGAAAACTGTAGACCGTACTGACTATTGCTGTATATAATAGTTAGCAGCATTAAAAAAACCCCATCAGTAAACATAACTTTATCAAAATGTACTAGGCCTCAGTAGTTCAAATTCTGTTCTTATTTTGATTTGGAAATTCAAGCACTGTGAGATCTTACCACAGACCATAAAATATAATACTGCAACGGGGAACAATCTGTTTAATTTTTACGGTTTATCGAAGGCTCTCATAAGAATTTGCAGAGTGTGTCATGACGAAGGTGCTTCTTCCAAAAACCTAGCAGATTTAAATGACATTTGGATATGGCATACAAAAAATTATATAAAAATGGCATTCAGTTTGGCACATGCAAGTAAAAAAACTGACATCCACGTTGTTCTCATTGAGAAATAATGAGATAAAATAATTCCGACTTCAATGCGGAGTCGGCTGCCGTCCTCAAGATAAATCATTTGAGTCGTTCCCGGTCATGGATAAATTAAGATGTGGAACAGAGACGGAAAGATGCTGGAAAGTAAAAAGGATCACTCCAAAATTTTTGCACACGCATTAATTTTTCTGTTCACTAAAACAAAAGAACCATTACGGTTTCTCGTACGTTCGCAGATTAAAACGAATAACTGCAACTTGGGGAGTGAGTAGTAAACTACAGCTTCCAGTATAGTTTTTTAAATATCTTTGATTTTCACGGCTGTCATTCCTAATGATTAAGGGATGTAGTTAAGTATTGTTTTTGATACGAGTTATCAAGTGTTAGCGAAAGGTTGGCTTACCAAGGACGTAATTAAATGTATTTTAAGCGTCATATTGTTTACGAATAGCACTAATATTACAAATGAAAACTGCGGAAACGGTTATTAAATATAATAACAAGTAAGTAATTACCTAACGGCTTAAATTTTCCTGAAGCAAGCAGGCTTTTGGCATTTCATCGCGATGATAAACGCTATGTAACCGCGCTGCAAGGGCACGTTGAGAAAAAAAAATTGAATATTTGAAACACATTTTTTCAACATATTGGCGAAAGAAACTTGGTTTTCTATTGAAGTTAAAAACAAATGTTGCCACAGGATTTTGTCCTTTGTTTTAGTTCTTTAGCATGCATACTTGTGTATTATATATAAACTTAGAAACGTAAAAAAAAAATAAATATTGCATAGCCTATATGGTTTACATTTCAGTAACGTCAACGGCTTAATTTCAGGAGACTTCGTTTATCAACGCAAGCGTAAGTGTCTCTAATGCATTTAACGTTATTAGACTAATTTACTGGGTGCCTCCGTAAACGTATGGCCTAAAAGTTGTTAGATAGTAAACAAAGTCATTGTTTCATATTTGTGACAGGCTCTGTCCATTTGGTAGAGAATCACATAAAAAAATGGTATGCATAGTTTCTTGCATTATCAAGGGTTAAAATACCTACTATACTGTTACTGGAACACGCAAAATAAGCTAAATCACATTTTAAAATAAAACAATAAAATTTGAAAGTCTTTATGCTTATAAAATTTAAATGTGCTTGAAAGGAATTATTTTGCAAAAATTCAGAAAGAACAGAGAGAAAGTTAGAAATGTTTTATGAATTGAAAATTTGAAGTCACAATTTAATGTTAGCTACCATGAGATAACGTCAGCAACTGCTGTAGTCTTTTCAATTTAATTTTTTTAAATTAAAAAAATGGATAGTTATTTATTTGAAATTTATAATGAGTTGGCAAGTAATGAATTTAAGTTGGGTATTTTTCTGCCAAAATTAAAAATAATGCAGGTGTTTTCCGTCCCCGTTCCTTTGATGTACGCCGCTCCTTATTAAGTGTGGCTAGCTTTAACACTAGATGCAGCATTCATAGCATCGGCCTGGTGTTTTTTTAAATCATGTTAGACGTGCGCCTTCCTTTAATTAGCCTGCACTACGCAGGAATCATCACGAAGTCATGTTAACTCATGACGCTGGTTGTTAATGCCTCCTGACGGTGACATTCGACACAGTAACTTTCGGGCTTCGAGTTTAAAGCGCGTGGCGAAGGCAATATAACATATTCATTCCAATAACCGCTTATGACTTCGAAAAAACAGAGGGCGGTGTTTTTGAAAAAAAATGTTGGGCATCCCAAGGAGAGGTCCTGTCACCTACCGCCTTCCGGTGAAAGGACATTATAAATAATTGGCTCGTTGGGTCACGACTCGCGGTTCCTACCCTAACCCCTTCGCAATCCAATCCTTTTTTTTTTTTGTGAAAATCCCGATCTGGATCCGTACGCTGTTATGAAAACATCTATTGTGTAGTACGCGACGGGTAAATAACAACGCGCCGAGAACGTGTATAGCTCCGGATCGTGCTTGGGAGGAGAGTTTCTTCGTCACCCTCCCGGCCGTATACGTAGTCCAGCGGAGGATACTTCCGTCTGCCTCTAGCGCGGGGCCCTGTCTGCCTGTAGCGCAGCCCTCGTGTCTCTCTCTCTCTCTAGCGTGGACCGCGTCTTTCCGTAGTGCTGGTCCCCTGCCACTCTCTGGCACTGACCACTTCTTTCTGCAGCGCAGAGGCCGCCGCATCACGCATGCGCGCGGGTCACGCGCTCTGTCCTCANCGCGCCGTGTTTGCACGCGACCGGAAACGACCGTTTTCATCGTTGTCCTTTTTTTTTTTTCCTCACCCTTGCCAACCTGCGCGCTCGCGTTTGTCCTCGTCGTCTTGAAACTTCGCTCCTCGAGAAAAGAAAAACAAAGTGAAGTGTAGGAAGACTCGGCCGCAGCCTCCACGAGCTGTTTGGCTTGTCTATAAATTATGCCATCAACTGACTGCAAGAAAAGAATTTATTAGTTATAGGCTGTTCACGGCAAAGTGAACACTTTTGAGGCCCTTGTTACTTTTTCTTTTTAGCCATTTTTTATCCTTTGAAAACTCTTTAAATAAATATTTCCATGTATGCAATAGACACAGTGTGTGCATTCCATTGGACCCAGAAGTTAACGTCTAAGGCTAAATAAAATAAAATATATTTATTGGCTATTATTCTAAATGAGAGAGCTTTTAAACCTGCTCACTTTACCGTGAATAGCCTATACGTTGCAGACTGTGCTTATCTCCAAACAGCAACAAAATCATTATCTATAAGATATGAAGCNCGTGAATAGCCTATACGTTGCAGACTGTGCTTATCTCCAAACAGCAACAAAATCATTATCTATAAGATATGAAGCTAAACATACATACATATAAACGTTTCAGTGTTTGTAGAATAACAGCAATTTGTAAATCTTTAAGAAATAAAATTTTAAAAAAAAATTGTTATGAAGCATTTTTAAAGAAAAAAAATATTCTTACCATTTTTGCCGTACAAGAGTTGTGCGATAAAGAGTATCTAGCTTTCAATGACAAAATTTATTAGACATTATTGTTATGGACTATACTGAAAATGTACAAGTCAGTTTTAATTGTAACGGATAGTTACGAGTTATTACAGCTTTATACACCATGGGCAGTTCTTTCAGGCTATTTATAAATAGTTACATCATATATATATATATATATATATATATATATATATATATATAGAGAGAGAGAGAGAGAGAGAGAAAAATGAATTGAGAGTTGAGAGATTTGGGCGCTTCTCAACAACGAGGTATTGAGAGCCGATCAGAAAACCCACCGAACAGCGAAAATCCGGAGTGACCGGGCCGGGGATTGAACTCAGTTCGCCTTGGCGGAAGGCGAGCAGCCTTAACCTCTCAGCCACGGCAACCCCGAGTGAGATGAGAGTGAGATAGGGAGATAGTTGCCGTTACTCAAAATGTGGTGAACAATAAACTGAGTTTTTACAACGAAAAAAAAAAACCGTTGAGTCGAATGCGTTACTCAAGTGAAAATAATACAACGTTTGGAATATAAATATTTTATAATGTTGCAAATTCTTATTTTTGTGTTATAAAAGTAAATGGAAAGTTTGCTTAATGTATTTTGTGTTAGTATATTTAGATATTAATTTATTAATATACGTAAATTTCTCGAACTACCTTCCGCGAGTCAGTATTCAGGACGTACATTCGTTGTATACACGTTTACGTGTATCTCAGCAAATAGATTTCCTGGAAATACGATTTTTTCCCAGAAAAAAATTAGAAGCCACTTATCTAAGCCCGCGCGGCTTTGTTTTTGTCATATTAAGTGTATTCAAAGAGAGAAAAAATCGTGGAAATGGTATCAAATAGCATTTTTAGAGCCTACTTGCGTAGTTTCCATAAGAGGTATGAGAATAGTAAAACCGCGCGGTCGTAGTTACAGCTGTGGGCGTTCATTGCGTGCATTGAAGTCCACTGTCACACACATCGTTTGCAAAATAAATCGTAAGCAATGCACGCCGTAAGAGCTATGGGGCGCTGGGTGAGCGTGCTATTGTCGCCCTTTTCGCTGTGCTACGAACGCGAAAAAAATAATATCTCGGGGACCACCATTTCGTAAAATATATGCAATAAGGGACGGGGTCTTGATTCAGAGGTTTATTCGAATGTGCTCATTTTACGAGCGAACAATCTGTATTTAATGTCAATGTTTTTCGTGTGGCGGAAGACTACATATGGGCTGGTTAATGTTCACTACGCAGAACATTCAGAAGTGCTCAACACAGGTGTGCAAATATACTGCCTGAAGAAACTGTCCCAGTTTGCTACGTGGACGTGAAGGGACACAAATATCTTCGGGCCGCTGTCCACGGGGAATTCGATTAAATATTAAACCACGTGCACTCTGATTTCCCACTGACGTTACTGACATAAACAATGTACTTATTCAGCCGTCAGCGTTCCGGATGAAGCGGCCGCGATAGAGGCTCGTTTTGGTGGCCGCACAACCGAAAGACACTTCAAGAAGTCAAGTACGTTCGCAATGATAATGGCTTGCTAATACACTCTAAATAGCCAGTGTCAACCGAGGGATGTCTTTTTTTAATACAAAGCCCCTCCCTCGCTGGACGTATTAAAAAGGGACATTCGTCATGAAGATGTGCTCGTTTGGGACCCAGTCAGGAAAGGAACTGTCTCCCGACAAAGAAACGTGGCCGATAACCAAAGAAAAACTTCGAAGTGTGCCATAAAAAAATTGGAGTCTAGTCTTCGCGTAAATCTTTCAGCGAAAAACAGGGGGGCCTACTTATATACTCTGTGATGAAGGCATCATCTTTCCTTGCGTTTCAGTCAGAGAAAGACGCGTGGCGGCACCTTTGTACCTATCTGTTGTCTCTGAAAATAATATTGGTTTCCTGATATCGTATTGTCAGACGAGATTGTGCAGTTGGATTGTACCAGTATAGCAGATACCTGCGCGATCTTGTAGCTGCCAGCATATAAATTCAAACACGCCAAAAGTAAATGGATAGCAGTATGTGAATGTAACAGTCGGTGGCGCCACCCGACCGTTGCGTCTTGGAAGTGTCCAGACCTGCATCAGTTGTGCTCTGGCATCGCGCGAGTCATCGGCCCAAGCTGTCCAAATTGTTTCGAGGAGGATCCTGAAGAGTTTCAACGACAGCTGCGGCCACCTCGTTCGCCCGAAACAAACTCCATCGAGCATTTGTGGGACGTGGTGGGCAGGTCCATTCGCATCCAAGATTCTGCACCTACAAATAGCAGGGAGTTGTGGGTAGCGATCCAGACGGCATGGGTCAACTCTCTCTACAGGTGCTTCATCCACGCTTGTGGAATCGTTTGTACGAGTTGCTGCCTACACGATACTAGACCCGCATCCTATGACTTTTGGTACGTCATTGTATGTAACAATTCTTTAACTGTAATCTTTTAAACCTAAAGTTTTACTTTTAGAAGCGGGGGAATGGCAGGGAAGCCATTGCTGTACTAGTTTGGTCGAGGACCAGTAGGGGATCTAGAGGCACATTAAGGAGGGAGCTACTTGAGGCGTGAGACACCCTGCATTACGTTCAAACAATACGTTTACCAGTAAGCAAGCAATGCTGCATATAAACGTCAGTACTTAGTTAACATGATATCTAAGTACAATTTTAAATTTTCCTGTTAGTATATCAAGTTTATGTATTAATACTGCATTTTGAAGATGTACTTTGTTTGAAGAACAATCTAATTTCATTCTATGGAAAATCAAGCTCAATAAAGGATTGACAAAAAAGTGCCACCCCTTCCCTCTGGATTCGTCAATGACAAGGATGCGCATTCTTTGGTGTTCCTAAATGAGTAACTTTAGCTACGCCTTTACTTATCCTAACTTTCAAAAATACCACAGGTATACAGTCTTACTCCGGATTCGAACCTGGCACCTTGCGTTAAAAACCCGCCAGGGAGTTTGCCATAAAGCAAAGTCGTCTGGTGGGAACGAGGGGGCTGTTACAGACGTGAATTTTAAATATTATTTGCAAGCGTGTGTCGGCAAACGAGGCAGACATTTAAATAAATGTAGCCGCGTCGAAGCAAATTTATTGGCCCTAGGAAACAAAGCCAAATGTCCTAAATCCTTCCGATTACGCGTTGAAACGCGTGGATATGATATTCAACGGATGAATAGCCCGTGTCGACCGGGGGATCTCTTTTTTTAATACAACGCCTCTCCCTCGCTGGGCGTGTTAAAAAGGGACATCCGTCATGCAGATGTGCTCATTCGGGACTAAAGTCTTCATTGGGTCCCCCCCCCGGCCCTTCAGTGGCCATCTGACGGCGGGGGGGTGAAACTGTGTGTCCCCGGTCCCTCAGCAATTCGCGACACTTCGCGCGGATTCATCACACGGAGCAGCGGCACACGTTTGGGACCCGACAAAGGAGTGCGTTTGTGTACTGATCACCCCTTACCCTTTTTACCACCCTTCCACAGGCCAGAGCATAACAGAGTAGATGTGCATATTACAATCCCAAGCTTTCGTATTTACTGTAATCTTTTCTAATGATGTATTTGGGACGTAATATTTGTTCTACCGACAGGCGTGTGCATGTTCTCAGAAAAAATTGCCCATACAATTACTTTCTTTCAGCACCTTTATTATTCAGAGTATTCGCAATATCTGCACACTTTTGAATTAAACCTTTGAAAAATAATACCATACGATGTGCATGCTTGTTTCCTAAACATGTCATGTGTCACAATTGATTTATATTTCTGTTAACACAAAAGTATTTTATTGTTAGNGCATGTTCTCAGAAAAAATTGCCCATACAATTACTTTCTTTCAGCACCTTTATTATTCAGAGTATTCGCAATATCTTCACACTTTTGAATTAAACCTTTGAAAAATAATACCATACGATGTGAATGCTTGTTTCCTAAACATGTCATGTGTCACAATTGATTTATATTTCTGTTAACACAAAAGTATTTTATTGTTAGNAATGCTTGTTTCCTAAACATGTCATGTGTCACAATTGATTTATATTTCTGTTAACACAAAAGTATTTTATTGTTAGTTAAATTGGTCTATAACTTACATGTCATCTATAAATTATAATATATCACTTATAATTAATGTCAATATAAACAGAGATAAAACGGGTGTGTTGGCAATGCCTAGGAAGATATACATCACATGCAAAATATCGTTAAATTGAGCGCGCACAAATATGGTGCGTTGTCCCTTTGGTGTAATTTTCCAGACTCGGTTAGGCTTAGTTGCATGAGGTGGAGGAATGGCGTGAAAGTAGGATTTTATCAGGACTTCTGAAAAAAGTTGTAAGTAACTACAAGTTATATTTATATTTTGATATTCATACAATATAATATTTTCCAATGCTTCACATTTTGTTGACTGCGGTGCAACTGCTGAGTTCTATTTTCAACACACTGCCAGCACGAGCCCATCCCAGTCTCACCTCGGATGTAAGAGGGAACATAAAATGGGGCAGACACCACTGCAGCCCGTGCTACTGCTGCCTTTCCATTTGACACTTTTGTGTTTTCCCTCTCGATAGCCAATAAGGCCCATGCTAGTAGGAGCTTCGCCCGCTAGCGCGCACCCTAAAGTAAGCTCGTCCATTACCATACATTTTAATTTGTCCACATTGAAATTCACGCCTAGACCCCGATGATCTAACTGTCAAAGAGTCGATATTCTCACCACCATGCCAGAAACGTCACAATTGCCAATGGTTCAAGCTCGGCCTGAAAGGCAGACACCCCTTCTTGTTAAACCAGACATGCTCCTCTACATGCCGGGCGTGTTACTCGCGAGGCAGTACGTCAAACACGCATTCTGAAGGTCATGAGTTCGATTCGGAACAACTGCGATGGGAGCAATTTTCCCGAATAATTTTTCAACCCCACCCCGGCTAATGCCAGTGTAGTTCCTATAAATGGATATCCCAACATAAACACATCCTGATTAACTCAAGCTGAATAAAATTAGAGATACAATGTTGTNTTCCTATAAATGGATATCCCAACATAAACACATCCTGATTAACTCAAGCTGAATAAAATTAGAGATACAATGTTGTTACCTTGCAACATGTTGCTTGCTCCCAGCTGCTTATTAAATTATCTTGGTGCCATTAGCGCGCATATGTTCTACAATTTGGGGCTGCAAACAGCCTCGAGAGGACGACTGCTTTCAAGGCGAGAGTATCAATACAAACCATCCCATAAACTTTAATGTAACTTTTTTAAGGAAATAATTTAATGAATTTTGATTCAGTTAATGAAAGAGATCTCCGGAGTTCCCCCACTGCTAGCTTCCCTCCAAAAAGTTTTGAAATTTAAACTTTTACTCTTTAAGAATATATTTTACTATCATATAGTGTAAATAATATTAAGTAGTTTAATTGTGTGCAAAATTATTTTATAAAGTACTCCTTTTCGCTGAGGTATAATTTCACATCCCAAGTAACTGCCACGTAAATCGACAGATTCTGTATATGAAGTTATGGACCAGAAGAAATATTTATGTTTATTCCTAGATTTGAACCCAGAACCATTTACGACGAAACTTAACTCCTAAGCAAATCTCTCTCAGCAAGTGGCATTATTTTTGCCTTGTTTCTTCCAAGAGCATCAACCAGCAACGACATTTCTTTCACTTCTGTGTCGAGAACAACAGAACAATCTAGCAAATAAAAGATTTTCTTAATTTCATTACATGCCAATAGAAAACAATCTCTCAAGACTTATATGATA
The DNA here is from genome assembly GCA_002778355.1 of Clitarchus hookeri. Lineage (NCBI taxonomy): Eukaryota > Metazoa > Arthropoda > Insecta > Phasmatodea > Phasmatidae > Clitarchus > Clitarchus hookeri. The sequence goes on along the minus strand of NQII01006897.1, from coordinate 44,297 downwards.
AGAGCCCCCCAAATCTCTTCACTTACATTCAGTTATATTTCGAAAATTTTAATGTCACTACAAATAATCATTAAATAAAATCATTAAGCACTCGTCCCACAATGTAATTCATTTTTACGTATTTTCTTTACTTCACTCCTACAAAAATTAAAACTTGTTTTACTTCTGCTATTAGCCGAATTAGTTTAAAACTCTAATTACACAGCAGTAAATCCGTCAAGGAAATCGGTTTCATGAAATATATTACTTTCCGCACACGTTAACTCAAATAAACCTGTACTGCAATAAAACTTTGAATTAAGACATAATATATAGCTCTTTATTTTAACGTTTAAGGGAATCCGTAAAACGCATATGATCTGGTATGTTCTGTTGTGAACCAGCAAACTTAATAACAGTTTTGGCTCTTTCGTGCACGTTATATTTCTTAAATCCGCCGTACCGAAACCCACAGACTTAACATTCTTGAGACCAAAGTTAGTTAAAGTATTTTTTATTATTATTCTTACGAATATCTCACTATCAACTAAGAGAGCTCTGGTAAGCGTCCTATTTCTGTATCAATTAAATTTAGTACTCGACTAATTAAGTAACTTGAGAAACCACGCACAATTTTTAAACGGGCCTAGATGACAACCATTGATGATGAAACAAAAAAATTCAACACCACCTCTAGAATTGTTGTATGATAAAAGAGAGAACATAAATGAGACAACTGCGTCATAGTAAAGATAATTTAAGCCATTCTCATTCAAATTTAAGTGGTTATGAAAAGTATGACTGTTAAACTTTTACGTAACCACTTTTCCAGTACTTGAATATTTTCCTTCCATGTTAAAAGTCTACTACAAATGAGTGAAGCAATCATGGCGGCAACATTATACCCTCAATATTTGGTGTTACTTTTCTTAATACTGAGCTTTGTTTGTAGCATGTTTAGTTTACTAATGGAATCATTTAAATGGTCGTTATAATAACTCTTCGCAGGATTTCTACTTGCGATTGTGTTTTTTTTATTTATTCTCTAATCACTATATTAGTAGAGCAAATAAGGGAAATTTTAATAAAACTAAATGCCAATTCTCCAGTCTACACTTGAAACAACAAATGGCGTTGTACATTCGTATCGTCACACCACGTTTCACTTGCCTGGCTGTCAATCGTAGGGAATAATAATTTCGAAGGTTTATCTTACTTTTTCGAACCCTGTGATTACGGATGCTAATATCAACCGTGTAAGAAAGTTATTTTCAATTTCGAAGTAGGTGTTAATGCAGAGGTGATAAGGGATTATTAGCGTTTCTTGTGTGAAACGTTATACTTTTTATGTAAATTAATTTGGGTATTTAAAGAAAATTGCACATATAATTTCAATATAGAAAAATTTCTGATATTGGCCTCGTGATTCAAGTACTTAGACGATGACCAGATAACTTTGGCTGAACACTTCACGTAGGCAGAAATTCTAATGTGCTCATCCAGAACTGGTTAGATGATGCTATTATGCTCTGAGACGTTTAACAGGATTTCCTCTAGTANAAATTCTAATGTGCTCATCCAGAACTGGTTAGATGATGCTATTATGCTCTGAGACGTTTAACAGGATTTCCTCTAGTAGAAATAAAAGGCACTAAGCCGTTTACAATAATGAATAAACGAATAACCTTACCTTCATTTTGTCTTTGACTCGAATAGGACTGACTACACGAAGTCAAGACCGCATCTAAGAGTACTTTGTTTTCGCCTNTTCCTATAAATGGATATCCCAACATAAACACATCCTGATTAACTCAAGCTGAATAAAATTAGAGATACAATGTTGTCACCTTGCAACATGTTGCTTGCTCCCAGCTGCTTATTAAACTATCTTAGTGCCATTAGCGCGCATATGTTCTACAATTTGGGGCTGCAAACAGCCTCGAGAGGACGACTGCTTTCAAGGCGAGNCGCGCATATGTTCTACAATTTGGGGCTGCAAACAGCCTCGAGAGGACGACTGCTTTCAAGGCGAGAGTATCAATACGAACCATCCCATAAACTTTAATGTAACTTTTTTAAGGAAATAATTTAATGAATTTTGATTCAGTCAATGAAAGAGATCTCCGGAGTTCCCCCACTGCTAGCTTCCCTCCAAAAAGTTTCGAAATTTAAACTTTTACTCTTTAAGAATATACTTTACTATCATATAGTGTAAATAATATTAAGTAGTTTAATTGTGTGCAAAATTATTTTATAAAGTACTCCTTTTCNCTTTACTATCATATAGTGTAAATAATATTAAGTAGTTTAATTGTGTGCAAAATTATTTTATAAAGTACTCCTTTTCGCTGAGGTATAATTTCACATCCCAAGTAACTGCCACGTAAATCGACAGATTCTGTATATGAAGTTATGGACCAGAAGAAATATTTATGTTTATTCCTAGATTTGAACCCAGAACCATTTACGACGAAACTTAACTCCTAAGCAAATCTCTCTCAGCAAGTGGCATTATTTTTGCCTTGTTTCTTCCAAGAGCATCAACCAGCAACGACATTTCTTTCACTTCTGTGTCGAGAACAACAGAACAATCTAGCAAATAAAAGATTTTCTTAATTTCATTACATGCCAATAGAAAACAATCTCTCAAGACTTATATGATAAGAGCCCCCCAAATCTCTTCACTTACATTCAGTTATATTTCGAAAATTTTAATGTCACTACAAATAATCATTAAATAAAATCATTAAGCACTCGNTCACTTACATTCAGTTATATTTCGAAAATTTTAATGTCACTACAAATAATCATTAAATAAAATCATTAAGCACTCGCCCCACAATGTAATTCATTTTTATGTATTTTCTTTACTTCACTCCTACAAAAATTAAAACTTGTTTTACTTCTGCTATTAGCCGAATTAGTTTAAAACTCTAATTACATAGCAGTTAATCTGTCAAAGAAATCGGTTTCGTGAAATATATTACTCTCCGCATACTTTAACTCAAATGAACCTGCACTGCCATAAAACTTTGCATTAAGACATAAAAGAAAGAGCTATATTTTAACGTTTAAGGGAATCCATACAACGCATATGATCTGGTATGTTCTGTTGTGAACCAGCAAACTTAATAACAGTTATGGCTCTTTTGTGCACGTTATAATTCTTAAATCCGCCGTACCGAAACCCACAGACTTAACCGTTTTGTGACGAAAGTTAGTTAAAGTATTTTTTATTATTATTCTTACGAATATCTCACTATCAGCTAAGAAAGCTCTGGTAAGCCTCCTATTTCTGTATCAATTAAATTTAGTACTGGACTAATTAAGTAACTTGAGAAACCACGCACAATTTTTAAACGGGCCTAGATGACAATCACTGATGATGAAACAAAAAAATTCAACATCACCTCTTAAATTATTGTATGATAAAAGAGAGGACATAAATGAGACAACTGCTTCATAGTAAAGGTAATCTTAGTCATCCTCACTCAAATATAAGTGGTTATGAAAAGTATGACTGTTAAACTTTTACGTAACTACTTTTACAGTGCTTGAATATTTTCCTTCCATGTTAAAAGTCTACTACAAATGAGTGAAGCAATCATGGCGGCAACATTATACCCTCAATATTTGGTGTTACTTTTCTTAATACTCAGCTTTGTTTGTAGCATGTTTAGTTTGCTAATGGAGTCATTTAAATGGTCGTTATAATAACTCTTCGCAGAATTTCTACTTGCGATTGTGTTTTTTTTATTTATTCTCTAATCACTATATTAGTCGAGCAAATAAGGGAAATTTAAATAAAACTAAATGCCAATTCTCCAGTCTACACTTGAAACAACAAATTGCGTTGTACATTCGTGTTCTGATCGTCACGCCACGTTTCACTTGCCTGGCTGTCAATCGTAGGGAATAATAATTTCGAAGGTTTATCTTACTTTTTCAATCCCTGTGATTACGGATGCTAATATTAACAGTGTAAGAAAGTTATTTTCAATTACGAAGTAGGTGTTAATGCAGAGGTGATAAGGGATTATTAGCGTTTCTTGTGTGTAACGTTATACTTTTTATGTAAATTAATTTGGGTATTTAAAGAAAATTGCACATATAATTTCAATATAGAAAAATGTCTGATATTGGCCTCGTGATTCAAGTACTTAGACGATGACCAGATAACTTTGGCTGAACACTTCACATAGGCAGAAATTCTAATGTGCTCATCCAGAACTGGTTAGATGATGCTATTATGCTCTGAGACAGTTAACAGGCTTTCCTCTAGTAGAAATAAAAGGCACTAAGCCGTTTACAATAATGAATAAACGAATAACCTTACCATCATTTTGTCTTTGACTCGAATAGGACTGACTACACGAAGTCAAGACCGCATCTAAGAGTACTTTGTTTTCGCCTNATCATTTTGTCTTTGACTCGAATAGGACTGACTACACGAAGTCAAGACCGCATCTAAGAGTACTTTGTTTTCGCCTGTTTGTTATTCCTGGCAGCACTTTAATCTCAGAATCAAGCGTGTCACCACGAAGGCTTATGGCTATTTTTTTTTGTGGACGCAGTTTAAAAGGTCGTGAACTAGTGGGGTTTTTTATAGCATATTTACAGAGTGCGTAATTCATTGATAAGCAGCCGGGTAGGTGGGTTTCAAGGTAGACGAAGCCTGGTGGACCGAAGGGATAGAGGGGGCTCACAAAAGAGGCAGGCTGCCAGACGACGTCGCACATCATCTAAATCCGACAAATACGGGGCATTAGCACGATCATAACCTACACCGCCGTGCCACGGGATGTGGCAGACATCCGGCGTAAAACAGGCCCAAGTAACAGAAGCGTGCTCGTGAAGCAGCTTTACGTCACCTTGTGACCTGTCAGCTAGACTGTTAAATAACACAATTTAATAAATAACATTTTAAGGCAGAAGTAGGGCGGATTTCCTTACATTAAATCCGCATTTTCAAAATACAATTAAGATAGCCAGAAAAATTATTATTAAATTATATATGAAAAAGAGTACATCTATTTAATAAGATTAATAAAATTTTCCTTAAATTATACTTTTTTATACATAAAATCTATTGTTAGAAATTCTTTCCTCGTCACTATTACAGTAAACTTCTATTTTGGGTAAAAAAATGTCTTAGGTTTTCCCGTTGCTACAAGGGTTAAATATTTTATACATGAAATTATGTTTACTCTCGTATTTGCAGATGTGATCGGGTCAAATATTCTGTTAAGATTTTTCTCCCTCAAACGGTTTAACATTAATTGCAGAAATATTTCTAAGTATATGCATCAGCGGATGAAAGGAGTCGTTCGTTGGAATACGAAGAGAATAATAATGACGCGATTCGGTATATATTCCTAGAGTTATCAGAATGGCCAACAACGCATCGTGTGCGATACGGTATCTTTCAATACCTGTAAAATGCAAAAGGTATGTTGGTATGCCCGAAATATGCAAGGAATTGCTGATACCAAATAAANTCTTTCAATACCTGTAAAATGCAAAAGGTATGTTGGTATGCCCGAAATATGCAAGGAATTGCTGATACCAAATAAATCTTTGTGCTCAATACAATGATTATTTAGAAAAATGTAATACGTACACATTTGTTTGCATTACGTGTTACAATTTTTTTTAAAATGTTTTTTATCGTCGAAACTTGGCTGGCTCGTGATTCTGAAAGCCCGATACTGCGGATTCGATGCGAGAGAAAATGACGCATCCCCATTCCTCTTATAATGAACACATGTAAATATTTTTTATTCGTGACTGTATTATATTCTCGTAAATTAGTGGTATGAGTTTACTTTATCTAAGTGATGTGCAAGCTAAAATCATAATAAAAGTAAATTTTATTCTATTTTGAGACGGAGCGAATTGCTAGGGAAAGCGGGAACATGTAAGGACTCGACCAAGAAACCATCTCGGCAGTCACATAGTGATTTTTAAAATAGAAATTCGGGCCGAACGAATCGAGTATCGAACCCGTGTCCCCTTGAACATGGGTCTTCCCTGGTGTTGACTTGTGCGTTCAGATATCTGTGTTTATTTTTCTATGAATTAAAGTTGGCTTGTGTAAGAAATAAAACAAGTTGCTGGAGCGACAAGCCTCTCTCCGGAGGGAGGGCGATAGGTCAAAGTCCAATTCAACTCCTGGTGCAGCGCGGCTGGCCGTGTGCACGAGCTCATATGACGATTGCATGTGCATCTCGCTTACTTCTGTAATGGAAGTTGTGACCACTTCTTTAAGTATGCTTTTGTCTTAATAGTTTTTTAATGTGTCTGTCAGTCTCGTCTGTAATTGGAATATTTCGGGCTATCTCTCTGTGTGTGTATGTGTGTGTGTGTGCGAGCGTGTGTGTTTGACGTATGAGTAAGTAGATAATAATTGTTATTTTCCCTTATTTCTTAGTTTTACAGTATCACAAAGTATCTTTGGTTTCGCCGGAATTAATAAAAATTTCACATTTGATTTTTTATACGAAAAAAAAATAAAAGGTGGAGTTCGATCCAGAATTTATTAACAAAAAAATTTTACATAGAATTAATTTTCTACATTCGAGATGGATTTAACATAACTCTAAAATTTCATGGTCTCTGTAATGCANGTAATACGTACACATTTGTTTGCATTACGTGTTACAATTTTTTTTAAAATGTTTTTTATCGTCGAAACTTGGCTGGCTCGTGATTCTGAAAGCCCGATACTGCGGATTCGATGCGAGAGAAAATGACGCATCCCCATTCCTCTTATAATGAACACATGTAAATATTTTTTATTCGTGACTGTATTATATTCTCGTAAATTAGTGGTATGAGTTTACTTTATCTAAGTGATGTGCAAGCTAAAATCATAATAAAAGTAAATTTTATTCTATTTTNATTAGTGGTATGAGTTTACTTTATCTAAGTGATGTGCAAGCTAAAATCATAATAAAAGTAAATTTTATTCTATTTTCAGACGGAGGGAATTGCTAGAGAAAGCGGGAACATGTAAGGACTCGACCAAGAAACCATCTCGGCAGTCACATAGTGATTTTTAAAATAGAAATTCGGGCCGAACGAATCGAGTATCGAACCCGTGTCCCCTTGAACATGGGTCTTACCTGGTGTTGACTTGTGCGTTCAGATATCTGTGTTTATTTTCNCCCTTGAACATGGGTCTTCCCTGGTGTTGACTTGTGCGTTCAGATATCTGTGTTTATTTTCCTATGAATTAAAGTTGGCTTGTGTAAGAAATAAAACAAGTTGCTGGAGCGACAAGCCTCTCTCCGGAGGGAGGGCGATAGGTCAAAGTCCAATTCAACTCCTGGTGCAGCGCGGCTGGCCGTGTGCACGAGCTCATATGACGATTGCATGTGCATCTCGCTTACTTCTGTAATGGAAGTTGTGACCACTTCTTTAAGTATGCTTTTGTCTTAATAGTTTTTTAATGTGTCTGTCAGTCTCGTCTGTAATTGGAATATTTCGGGCTCTCTCTCTGTGTGTGTATGTGTGTGTGTGTGTGCGAGCGTGTGTGTTTGACGTATGAGTAAGTAGATAATAATTGTTATTTTCCCTTATTTCTTAGTTTTACAGTATCACAAAGTATCTTTGGTTTCGCCGGAATTAATAAAAATTTCACATTTGATTTTTTATACGAAAAAAAAAAATAAAAGGTGGAGTTCGATCCAAAATTTATTAACAAAAAATNGATCCAGAATTTATTAACAAAAAAATTTTACATAGAATTAATTTTCTACATTCGAGATGGATTTAACATAACTCTAAAATTTCATGGTCTCTGTAATGCACTGGCTGCAATATGATCTAATTTTTTTGCACTTGTTAAGTCTTTCTTTATGTGTCTCGACGATGTTGAAGGGTGGTGAATGAGAGCTGTCAGCGCGTGTCTTTGCTCGAATTCGTATTGTGGTGTAAATCTGCGTTGTTGACGAGCATCTCGGAAATAAAACTATGTTTTAGTTCGCGTAATTCATAAAAAGTGAATACTATTGACACTTGCTGGATTAGAGGCCATACACATATACATACACATGTTCGCATGTCACTTTTCATTCGGCTAAAGTCACGTAGCAGTGTGATGGGACTCTGAAGGGGAGGGTGGGTGTGTTTTACCGAGGAACATATATATCTCATAATGGAGCGAGCGCACACGAATGTATGAAAATACATAAATTGGTTTGCCAAAGGTAACTGTTTTTTATGATTTTGCACTTGTGGTGGGTGTATATTTACGCTAGCGTCTCCTCGCTGTTTTTCCTTGCAAAACTTTCTATATGTGCATTATTTATGCGTTTAAAGAGTTTTATATGCTGACAATGGATGCTAGAAAAATCGCCGCACGTGGAGTAACCATATGGGTATTTTTTCCTGCTGCCTAAATTTCCGAATGTACTGATTTTAAACTTGGGAGGAAATGTTTTAATGATGAGCGTCTATGCCTGGGTTAGGAGGAATGCATGAGAGCCTTCACTGCGCGTATCGCATACCGTGAGGTGTATCGAAGTGGTTTTAACTCTGTTTTTTGGGTTTTTCGAACCATGATTACTTTATGGAAAGCGGCATAATGCATCTGTACACGACGCATGAGTTTTTCCAAATTCTTAATTTATTATTTAATTAATTACGTTCGTCCACGTTATATATATACATATATAATGTTATTGATGACTAGAGTCTCATTGAATATTTTTTTCTTTAAATTATAACAAAATTGATTTATTTTCCTTAAATTATAACAAAAATGATATACTAGATGTTTTTTCTTAACAACAGTGTTTTTTAAAACTTACGAGAGCAGGACATAAATCGAGATAAAATACAAATCTTTATATTGTTTGAAATACATTTATTTATGCACATATATTACAATATTATTATTATTCTGCATAATACAAGGAACTTTTTTTAACACGTGTTTCTTCTCTGATTCTTGGAGGGCATTACACACGTAATATTATATTTTAATCTACAATGGGTTCCTCGTAGTCTTTTTTTTATGTACCACGGGTTATCATAGCCCCGTAATCTTAAGACTTCGGCGTTGCACGGGGCACAAAAATGTCTTTTTTTGTTTGCACTCGTGAAGTCTTGTGGCGTACGTCTCGACGAGCTGTCGAAACGGCGGGCAGCGGCAATGCTTTTGAAAGTCTACAAAGTTCGTTCCGATGGGGCACGCATTGCGAATCGCCGACTCTTGGCGTCTTCCAAATACATACAGAGCGTAATAGGGAATTATGACAGAGTTCAGCATTGTCGGAATTTCCTCGTACGGAATATTCCCCTCGTCGCACTTTAGTCCATGCGTTTCGTTCTTCTGTAGGCGGTACGCCTGTTGCGTGGTGCTGCCATAGACATGACTGTAAAAAATTTTAAACTTTGGTTTTCTCGTCTTCGTCAGTGTACAAGATGACAATCTGCTTGCTGGTGTACGAGTCCAACGAGCGAAAGCCTTGGATGTTGCAAATCATTTTTATTTTCACTAGATGTTTTTTGTTGTATAGGAAAATTAGGTTAAAATGCACACACTGAGATTCAAAAATTATTTACAATGTAATTTGAAACTTCATCGATGTCCATACACATCGGGCACCTGTGTTCTGGGTTGGTTTCCACGCCGAGTAGTGCTTGCCAGTAAATTTTTTGAAGGGGAGCATCTTCCACAGGCACAGACGTCGCGAATAGATAACTCGTACGGCGACGTCGTCTTCAACGGGGAAGCCATATTCCACGGGCGCTGACGTCGCGAGGGCTGCTGGGCGGGCCTTGCACCAACCCCTGCGATGCGGCGTGTCGGGAATTGAGGTGGTGTAGCCCTCGAAACACTCCTTGCACGGGAGGCCGTCCCGTATGTCTTCGTCCTGGCGCAGGTAGCCCGGCAAATACTTTAATACGGTCGAAATTTCGTAACGTGCGTAGATCAGGAGAAATTCTTTCGGCAGGTACGGTAACTCGTCCCGTTTGTCCAAGGCGCACACTTCCAAATGAACGCACACTTCCAAATGCCAAAATAGCTAAAATAATTTTATCGACGCTCGGACAACGCGCGTTCATTTCTAAGAGCGAGAAAAATGACTAATTTCCCGAGGGGGCTCAGGGTGCGTCTTATAAAGAGCTTTTAAAGAAAGAAAAAATAGTCCGCTCTCGCAATTAAAGAAGACCACCGTAAGGTCGGAACGAAGGTTTCCAAAAACACCCGAGTAATTAGCCAATGAGAAACATTGGAGGACGAATTAAACATATTGGAGGGGGGTGGGAATTAGCCAATGAGAATCAGGGGTGGGGCAATTGGTCAATAAAATATATTAGAAATGGGGAATGGAGGGCGTCATTCGTCTGCTGGGCGTGGTGCTGGGGACAACACCAGCAATATAAAACAAATGACAAACGAAAAAAACAAGATGGCGGACGGTGACTGCAACGCTTACCAAGATGTCGGATTGCATCGACCAAGATGGCGGATGGGTGCACTTACCGGTATGTCGGACGATGGCTGTGATGCCTACCAATATGGTGGACTGCACCTACCAAGATGGTGGAATGATTACGGCCTGAAGTTGGGTGTGTGGGACCTCCGTAAATTTGAGTTTCTTTTAAAATAAATTTTTTAAATAAATATATTAAAATAATTTTTTTATAATTTGTATTAATCTTTATATATTTTTTCACATTGATTTAATATTTTTTTCCCCCGTTTTTTCGTTTTTTTGTTTCGATTTTTAGGATGGTTTGAATTTTCAAGGTTAACAATCACAAGGGTCAAGGTCAAAGGTCACCCGGGTCAAGCTCAAAGGTCAATATAAACGCTACCTGGATCCAAGATGGGCGCCGGCCGGAATAACAGTACGATCAGCTCCGACGCTCTGGCCCCAGGTCCCGATGTGCCGAAGTCCCCATAATCCCTCTACTACTTTGTATTTATACAATATAATATTTTCAATGTGCTACCAACGCCATAACTTATAAATGAATTGTACTCATAATTTCTAAAGAAGGATTTTTAAAATCTGCACTTGAGCAGACAACAGAACTTGCACTACGCGATCATCATTTTAGATTTTCATCATGTCTGTACGCAACTAACTGGCATTTCAACAACATATTCGGTCCTCCAATGTATGCTTTGTTGCAGACATGACGACAATTTCCATGAATTTGGAATTTTTTTTTTTTACGTTCTTTCAAACTGTTTGCTCAAATACGTATTTATTTTCGGCACGAATTTCTTTTGCTGGAATCACATAAATTAAGGTAAAAAATAATAATATTTTCGTTTTAAACAGGGCTTTGACCGGAACAAATTATCTTAATTAAATGATTTCCGATTCTCAATATGTGTAATTCATCACAGTTCTCTAATCTTTATTGTACATTTTAAGGGATATCCCAAGTTTTCATATGGATCTCATTGTAAGCTGTTGTGTCTATTCTAATTTGAAAAAAAACTATGGAATATTACAATGCAAATCTTTTTTCATGACAGAAATGAAAGTTTTTTTTTGTTGCTAATTCATCAATATGGTTATTGAAACATAAATGTGATAGTTAAAAAGTGTCAAAGTCAAGCAAAAATAGCTGTAAGTAACCCTCTGTTTAAGATATTTATTCATCTGTAAATCAGTATTTTAAACTATAGCGACAATAAAGTATCTTTTCTGAACGTATTGCCTTATTACAACTCTACAGTCATCGCCTACAATTCTGAGGGAACAGAACACACGCAAAGCTTACCTACGTTATTTTTCTATCGCCGTCGCAACGCTTGGTTATGGCCGGATGTGACCTTGAAGCGATAAAATATAGTTTACTAGGGATTCTCCTTAAGGTCATTAATTCACCTCTAAATTCACTGAATATTCTTAATTTTTGTCACTATTAAAATAGACGAAAGTGGCTCTAAGTGAACGTATGAATCCGAGTAACTTAATTTTTAACACAGAAGACAATTACAGTCCGTAATTATGATCATGCAATGCTGGTATATAAACAATAACAAAAACCGTTCGTACAAAAAGTTCACGAAGTTAAATATTTTCACGTGAAATTTAATTTTCTTGTGAATTAAAATATACTGTTTTTTTTTTTTGCGTCAGTTGTTACAATTTCTTTCATATTAATGCGCTACAATTTTCCTTCGTATACCAAAATGAAAGAATCCAATTACTGCAAATTTATTCCCTTGGAAGGTGAAAAAGGAAAAAAATAAGGAATTTTTCTTTCAGTAAAAGTTCAAATAATTCTTTAATCTAATAAATGTGTTTCTCAAGTTCAGCATTCTTACCTGTTCTCAAAAAGCTTCTTTTTCTTTCAAGTCAGATTAAGGAAAAACTTTCCTGTAACACTTTTAATTTTGAAATTTAAACTCTGGCTCTCTCGTATTTTTATAAAGAATCTTACGTGTAGGCAATTTTTTTTCTCGAGCTCCGCAGTTCTGACATCACAAAAGACCCGGTATAATTAATTAAACTTTTTTTTTTTTTCACTTCTATAAAGAATGCTGGATTTATATTCTTCATCCCAGGTTTCAGACGACACTTGTGTACGTATTTTTTTTTTATTCCTACTCGCCGCGCCTTCTTTATTTAATCGATATCAGCTGGATACAGTGTATTTGAACTGTTGGTTGGTTTCCAAACGCCAGCGCGTCGCCACGTCTTTGCCTTGTCCACATTCGACTCACGTAGCCAGTCCGAGGAATAATTGCCGGGTAGCGATGATAAATTTCTACTGTTATGGACAAGAGCCAACTTTCACTCATACCCNCAACATATTCGGTCCTCCAATGTATGCTTTGTTGCAGACATGACGACAATTTCCATGAATTTGGAATTTTTTTTTTTTACGTTCTTTCAAACTGTTTGCTCAAATACGTATTTATTTTCGGCACGAATTTCTTTTGCTGGAATNTTTTTTTTTTTACGTTCTTTCAAACTGTTTGCTCAAATACGTATTTATTTTCGGCACGAATTTCTTTTGCTGGAATCACATAAATTAAGGTAAAAAATAATAATATTTTCGTTTTAAACAGGGCTTTGACCGGAACAAATTATCTTAATTAAATGATTTCCGATTCTCAATATGTGTAATTCATCACAGTTCTCTAATCTTTATTGTACATTTTAAGGGATATCCCAAGTTTTCATATGGATCTCATTGTAAGCTGTTGTGTCTATTCTAATTTGAAAAAAAACTATGGAATATTACAATGCAAATCTTTTTTCATGACAGAAATGAAAGTTTTTTTTTGTTGCTAATTCATCAATATGGTTATTGAAACATAAATGTGATAGTTAAAAAGTGTCAAAGTCAAGCAAAAATAGCTGTAAGTAACCCTCTGTTTAAGATATTTATTCATCTGTAAATCAGTATTTTAAACTATAGCGACAATAAAGTATCTTTTCTGAACGTATTGCCTTATTACAACTCTACAGTCATCGCCTACAATTCTGAGGGAACAGAACACACGCAAAGCTTACCTACGNCGTATTGCCTTATTACAACTCTACAGTCATCGCCTACAATTCTGAGGGAACAGAACACACGCAAAGCTTACCTACGCTGTTTTTCTATCGCCGTCGCAACGCTTGGTTATGGCCGGATGTGACCTTGAAGCGATAAAATATAGTTTACTAGGGATTCTCCTTAAGGTCATTAATTCACCTCTAAATTCACTGNGGGATTCTCCTTAAGGTCATTAATTCACCTCTAAATTCACTAAATATTCTTAATTTTTGTCACTATTAAAATAGACGAAAGTGGCTCTAAGTGAACGTATGAATCCGAGTAACTTAATTTTTAACACAGAAGACAATTACAGTCCGTAATTATGATCATGCAATGCTGGTACATAAACAATAACAAAAACCGTTCGTACAAAAAGTTCACGAAGTTAAATATTTTCACGTGAAATTTAATTTTCTTGTGAATTAAAATATACTGTTTTTTTTTTTTGCGTCAGTTGTTACAATTTCTTTCATATTAATGCGCTACAATTTTCCTTCGTATACCAAAATGAAAGAATCCAATTACTGCAAATTTATTCCCTTGGAAGGTGAAAAAGAAAAAAAATAAGGAATTTTTCTTTCAGTAAAAGTTCAAATAATTCTTTAATCTAATAAATGTGTTTCTCAAGTTCAGCATTCTTACCTGTTCTCAAAAAGCTTCTTTTCCTTTCAAGTCAGATTAAGAAAAAACTTTCCTGTAACACTTTTAATTTTGAAATTTAAACTCTGGCTCTCTCGTATTTTTATAAAGAATCTTACGTGTAGGCAATTTTTTTTCTCGAGCTCCGCAGTTCTGACATCACAAAAGACCCGGTATAATTAATTAAACTTTTTTTTTTTTTCACTTCTATAAAGAATGCTGGATTTATATTCTTCATCCCAGGTTTCAGACGTCACTTGTGTACGTATTTTTTTTTTATTCCTACTCGCCGCGCCTTCTTTATTTAATCGATATCAGCTGGATACAGTGTATTTGAACTGTTGGTTGGTTTCCAAACGCCAGCGCGTCGCCACGTCTTTGCCTTGTCCACATTCGACTCACGTAGCCGGTCCGAGGAATAATTGCCGGGTAGCGATGATAAATTTCTACTGTTATGGACAAGAGCCAACTTTCACTCATACCCNAGTCCGAGGAATAATTGCCGGGTAGCGATGATAAATTTCTACTGTTATGGACAAGAGCCAACTTTCACTCATACCCCCCGCGTACCTATACTATTTTCTCATTTGCATTCCGTCTAATTTTGATGGAGCGGCCCCGAAGGGGGCAGTTTTTCGGGGATATATCTGCAGCGGCACATGTCCCGTGGACGGGGAGCGAAGTAAATTTTGGCGGGGCGCAAAGCGTTTCAGACTCGCGTCTCTTGTCTGCACGGACAACGCCGGACGGATGCATAGGATCAAAGAAAAAAAAACTGTTTCGCTAGTTGTCGGGAACGTGCTATTTTTGCGGTATTTCCGTAAATCATTTCTTTCAACTGCCGTGGTAACGTGCCCCTGTCACTAGCTTTTAGATTTTAAAATAAATTTCTAAGATGAGTATGCTTTTCTTTAGCTCTTGAATTGAAGAAAAAAAAAAGATTACAAGTTTATTTATTGTACACTGTTTGTTTCTGGCTTCCGCGCTTTATTGCAGAAGGCAATTCTTTGATGGTTTGTGCTCCGAACAAACTTTAACTCACGTTAACACTGTAATATTTTATCCCGAGTGTACTCGTTCACGTATGACGTGTTGCAACACAGGCATAGTCATGGTCGGTTCTGTACAAGTTCAAAANATCCCGAGTGTACTCGTTCACGTATGACGTGTTGCAACACAGGCATAGTCATGGTCGGTTCTGTACAAGTTCAAAAGCTAGCACCAAAACAGACAGCGTAGTTTTCCTAGTTAATGCTACTGGCTGCTTGAAGCACACCAACATTTCACTACTGGTTGCTGCCAACGCCATAGACCAATATAGATTATTTACGTACGCTCCATCATATAAGTTATTACAAGGAATTCGTAAGTACTTGTCGGATCAAAAATCTCCTCTATTGCAATACTTGNATCCCGAGTGTACTCGTTCACGTATGACGTGTTGCAACACAGGCATAGTCATGGTCGGTTCTGTACAAGTTCAAAAACAAGCGCCAAAACAGACAGCGTAGTTTTCCTAGTTAATGCTACTGGCTGCTTGAAGTACACCAACATCTTACTATTGGTTGCTGCCAACGCCATAGACCAATAGAGATTATTTACGTATGCTCCATCATATAAGTTATTACAAGGAATTCGTAAGTACTTGTCGGATCAAAAATCTCCTCTATTGCAATACTTGNTGCTCCATCATATAAGTTATTACAAGGAATTCGTAAGTACTTGTCGGATCAAAAATCTCCTCTATTGCAATACTTGGAACGAAAAATTTATGTGTAAGTTAAGGGGTTAATAAACTACTTAGAATTTCATTGGTTTTCTCAGGATTCGTTAAGTCAATCTTTAGGTGTAAGGGGGCCACGGTGACGTAGCGGTTAGAGTGCTCGCCTCTTGAAAAGGCGAACGGGGTTCAACTCCCGGCGGGGCCACTCCCGGATTTTCGCGTGTGGGACCCGTGCCGGACGATTCCGCTGGTCGGCGGGTTTCCTCAGAGATTTCCCTCATCCCCACACCCTTGTATTCCGGCGCTTTTCCATTTCCGTCTTTGTTTGACCTCATCGGCTCTCAAAGACACTGATATCCGAGTTCACTCGAGTACAAACAATACGTTAATTTCCATATTTAGAAATTGCGGTATTGAATTTGTCACGACAGCTAATTATAAAAAGCATATTTATATTGTCATATAAGAGAGCTCACCACATCTAAACTCAAATTTACATCAAAAGAGCACAGTGCTAAGGTTTTGATATCGAAACTTGAGAGCCGATTGTATTACAAAAGTCGAAGGTCACACATTGACGGGTTCGTAAATGAATGTTCGGGTTCAAGATATTTAATGGGATCAGATCGGATTGGGGATCTTTCAGTCCTCTTTACAGTAAAAGTGGCACATGTTGGCATCTAAGAGAGCGTATAATAAAGCTGGACATCTGCATTTTTTTTTTNCTCTTTACAGTAAAAGTGGCACATGTTGGCATCTAAGAGAGCGTATAATAAAGCTGGACATCTGCATTTTTTTTTTGTTATTGGGAGTGGAAACAAGAATGGCGCCGCCTTTTTTTTCTTTGGCGGATTACCTTTGATTCTGGCTGTTGACAGTATCTCGATCTGGAGCAGCAGAGGTCAATGTCTGCATCAGGCGTANACGGATTACCTTTGATTCTGGCTGTTGACAGTATCTCGATCTGGAGCAGCAGAGGTCAATGTCTGCATCAGGCGTAGGTATATTCGCGTACTCCGTAGTGTTCCTGCATCTAGAATATGGTTTGGGCTGCTATTAATTACGACTCAGGAACTGGTCCTATGTTTGTGCAGAGAGCACTGTCAGACCGTCAGATCCCCTTTTCCCACAATTTGTACGGCGTATTTCTGACGGCATTTTACAGCAAGCATGTAAGTAGGAGTTGAAGTTTCATAGACAGCAAGGTCGTTAGAGACGGGGCAAGTTGATCAGAGAAACAGGAACGTTGAATGGATCGGCCATGGCTTGTTGGACTGAACCATCCCAGCATTCACCTGGAGCGATTTTGGGAAACAGTGCACTGAGATAACAGCCAAAAAAATATGTGTTTGTATAGAGCCAAAAATATATTTAGTTGGCCCAATAAAATGTTTTGTTGAGTAAACAAAACTTGAAAAGAAACAAAATTAATTTTTGTTAATCTAACAAAATACACGCATGGATGATGAAAACCGCTGTTTTTGGCCAAAATAAATTAGACTCTCACCAAAATGTTTGGTTGAATAAACTGTAGATATTTGTTTGGCCACCAATTTTATTTCCTTCGTTTGGAAATACAGCTCGAGAGATTGTTTGTAGTTTTTGTGACAATTGGGATAGTAACAGTGTGTGTTAGTGCATTTATCGATGCTTAGTAATGGTATAAACATCGTAATAAAACAAGTTTAAGGAAACTAAAAAGTGAATATGTAAAACTTGAAATATGTACTTGCCCACGCTTTCCAGTATTTAAATTTTATGTATTTAAAAACATTTTCCTTCCACCAGTAGTCGCTTTAGAAGAGGTCGCTATGGCGTAGCGCTTGGCTACAACTGATCTACACTCTAGGAAATTATCCTGAAATTTATCATACCAGTGTATACATTCAGTGAGAAAGCAGGAATGGTAATGTTTTCCCCCATACATTCACTGNCCTGAAATTTATCATACCAGTGTATACATTCAGTGAGAAAGCAGGAATGGTAATGTTTTCCCCCATACATTCACTGTAGCGTTCCTATATTTGCTCAGCAAACCGTCAACTGCGAAGGGAAGTTTACAACTTTTATATAGTAGCGACGCTAAATATTCATATATCTGCAGCTTGATCTGTCGTATTATTANCCTGAAATTTATCATACCAGTGTATACATTCAGTGAGAAAGCAGGAATGGTAATGTTTTCCCCCATACATTCACTGATGCGTTCCTATATTTGCTCAGCAAACCGTCAACTGCGTAGGGAAGTTTACAACTTTTATATAGTAGCGACGCTAAATATTCATATATCTGCAGCTTGATCTGTCGTATTATTACCATACAGTGTATAGGTTAAAAATTTCCATTACAGTTTAGGAAGTTTACCAGAAAGTTTTTTACAGTGTATGTTCGAAATCTCGGTCACGCTTCAAATTTTCTTTGCATCAACTTAAACTCTTTAATGTACTGTACGTAGAGCCAAACAAATCTCTAGCTACACCAACCAAATCTTTGTCTGGAGCAACCAAATAAGAACAAAAAAAAAATTTGGTTTGAACAACAAAATATTTTATTGCCCCTACAAAAGCAATTAATTTGGTTGCCCCAAGCTAACAATGTTTGATTAAAAAAAACATTTTTGTCAGTTTAGAAAACATAATTAGGATTACCGGGCCGGGAATCGAACCAGGGTCCTACCGAACGCAATACCAGCGTGTTACTACTGCACGACCTTGGTAAGCCTTGGCCTGAGAGATCACCGGGCCTGTCGCTAATTGAGCATGTGTGGGACCAGGTAGGACGCTGTCTCCTTCCCACCTGCAATCGGCCCAAACGCTTCAAGAACACTGTCCGGCACTTAAGGCCTGGTTGAGAATTTGCTATAGGTAGATACCTGAAAAATTTGCGGATTCATTTCGGGACAAGCTAGAATTCAAAACACGTGTGCTAATAATACTTCAGCCATTGGTCCACACGGTGTTTGATACCTCCTGAAGAAGGCTGGCCCAATCGTCGCCTTCCACTGTGATAGCAGACAACCAATGCGCAGTTGATATCGGCATATTTGTACATAAGACTGGAGAGTCTAGTCTGCAGGTCATCGAACTCGCGAATTTTTCTGGTCTCTTGCTATAGGGAAATACGTGTTAATGAAATTCGTTTTTTTTTTTTTTTTTTTCGTTTTAAAAGCATTCTGAAAACATGGCCACAATTTTTATGGATATATGGTTAATACATCTCATTTCCGTTGAGGAATAACTATATCATGATTAAAAATCTAAATGTAAATAAAATTATTACAGTTTATTTTCGAAATGGTTTACTTATATCCGTTGTGAAAAATATTTTTACTGATTTCTTGAGACAAAATAAAGTACACGTATAAATAGTTTCTCCAGTGCTTACTGCGAAAAAATAGTAGCGTACACTAAACCAGGAATTTAGTATAATTACACATACTGTAGACTATACCATCAACACATTTACTTTTAGTACGCATTTCATAACAAGATTAACTACATCACTAAATTGGGCTCGTATTTCCGCTCTTATTCACCACCAAAGAGACAATTACCATAACGTACGTTAAGTCCGACGTTTGACGTGATGCACATTGGTGCAACTTTATCACCAAACTGGAGCCTCTTACTAGAATAGGCGCAAATTATACACTAACTTTGCTCTGGCAGGATGTTGTAATGTTACATAGACAAAGCAGTCTAGTTAGGGAGAAAAATTTCTGATCCGCGTGTCAATTAGACCAGTGATATAAATCACAGGGGACTTTAATAACACAGTTATGGTTGAAATAAATATGTTAACATAACTTGGCAATTATGAGGTGCTGCGGGTTTGTTTTCCGTAAAATTGTGAACAGTTTGGCGTCAGGGGAAAAATACCAGCTTTTTCGTTATTGGTTTTTTTTTTTTGCTTCGGGTGTTTTTGTTTAAATGCATAGGATGGCTTTTCTAACATACATTAAAGCTATTTAAAACAATGGGAGGTAAGATTTTTATGAATTAGGATTTTTTTTCTTGGATTAAATTGCCTTAAACATTGTGAAATGCAAACCTACTGTACGGAGTTCAGCTCTATGGGTAGTGGCAAATATATTAACCTATTTTTGCACTCCTTTTTTGTTTAAAGCAAAATGCTCACATTTTACTAGTGCAAAGGGGTTTCAGATCTATATCAGTGAACAAACGAGTGTGTCCAAGTCAAACAATG
>NQII01006897.1:11176-23809 GCA_002778355.1 Clitarchus hookeri | reverse complement strand
CCCTCCGCGCTGGAGATCTCGGAGCCCCGAGTGGAATGCGATCGCGTTTTCTCTCTCCGCTCTGTTTCTTTGAGATCAAGTTTTCAAATATGCGCCATACACATTTATTTTTTCTTCTGCCGGTATTGACGGTTTACATTTTTCCACTCTTATCTGGACTTATTTTCTACTATTTTAATTAAAGCCCTGCTTAGTATCTGCTCATGTGCACATTGTGTATTCTTCCACCAAATGCGAAATTAACATTACCACGGCGCTGTTCACTTTATTCTTGCGTCGGTTAAGTGAAACTGTGAAATTATTAGAAAAGTAAATATTTTACATGCGTGCTTATTCTCGCATTAATATGCATTAAAAAAAATAAAACACAACAAAATAAACCATTTAAGTATTCACGTATGTTAACCTGAATTTTCAATTCAATGCTAAGACATAGAACTACTTTCTCTCTCGTCGTTACCAACTTTACTGGTCGAACTGCATTTAGTGTGCCCGTTAAAATAGATACAGATAGGTGTAGTGACATTTTTCAAATTTTGATTTAAAAAGCGTTTGGTTAGCCGTGAACAGCCTATACTTTATTTTGACTGTTGAGTTGAGCTGGATTTGCCTACTCTGATTGGGTGTATCTCATTCCTTTGACTTCGGGCACTTCACGCAGATAATGTCTAAGAAGAGACGCCAGATTTCCGCGGAAAAGTGTTCCACTGTGGCTATAGATATCAGTGTCCAACTTGCACACCCACAATTTCCCTCGGGGTACTTGCTGCATTTGCTCGTCAGAAAAAAGTGTGGTGTTCGAGCGGGCATAGAAAGTTTGATTCACATCTGCTCCAATCACGCCAAACAGAGGGGACAGAACTTATGGTTGTTCACATATAACCATATTTTTCTGCCGTACCTTTGCTGTTTGGTTACAGGCTGTTTACGACCACACTGTTTCGTTTGTTATTTTTAATACCAAGATTCGAAAATAAGTGGTGGGGATCAAACTTGACACTTTCAGGTTTCTACTCTATTTTATTAATTATATTGTAGTGCGTATTTTCAATAACCGATATTCAAAAGATTGTTATTTAATTTTATACTTAAAATAAATACTTTTAATATTAGTGCTACATATCCATTAATTTCTAAACTACATTTATTTAATACAATTTGAGGGCTTAGTACCAAATAATCTTATCTATAAAATGCTACTGTCTCAGTACAGACAAAATAATAGATGTGTGTGTATTTATAGCTGTATTTTATGTTCTCGTAGAATCTTGAACCAAATATTTTAAATATGTAAATTAACTCCTTCATAAAGATCGACATAAAGATTTGGCTTAAAATGAACATAAATTATAAAATTAAAAAAAACACAAAAACACACTGTTGTTTACGAAAATTGCAACACCCAGAAAGAATGGCCCGGATGAATCCAAACTCGGAGGATGTGTAGAACAGTGTACCAGCAATAAGTGATTACGATTGTAGAGAGACGGAATACACGTAGACCTAGCAGCTCCCTCTCTTGTGTAACCGGAAAGGTCAGTGTTACGCCAAGCTCAGTCAGTGAAGAGCCGTCAAACGAAGTGAAAGCAAGTGCCAGTATGCCTCGTGGATGTCAAAGGGCGCCACATCAGCATGTGAGTGAGTTCGAACGAGATAAAATGATCGGTCTCCGAGAAACGGGTTTGTCATACCGTGACAGTTTGGCTCGGGCATGCTGCTACGACAGTGATGCTTGTGTGGAACCAGTGGCTGGAAGAGGGTCGTACGCAGCGACGAGCGGGTACTGGACCACGCAATGTGGCCACAGCACGGGATGACCGCCATATTGTTTGCATGGCCGTAACTGACCGCACAGCCTCGTCCACAGGGTTGGCTTGACACTGGAGCACTGCAACTGGTGTGGACTTGTCTGCGTCGACGGTTCGACGCCGTCTGCTGCAGGCTGGACTGGTCGTACGCATGCCATTGCGTCGGCTTCCATTGTCGGGAAACCACAAACGCATCAGACTACATATTGTATACACGCACCAATAGTAACAACAAAAAAGCTTAGACCCTCCATGTAATGAGAGTTACAGTAACTCAAAATCTGAAATTTTGTAGATACGGTTCTTTGACACTAAGCCGTCGAAGTGTTGAACATAATTAACGTTTATGGTTACATATTTTATTACCAATACATACATTAACCTACTAAAATACACCAATACACGTAGATCATCCAAGAAATTAGTGGAATAAACATGTAAACCAACTGACTTCTAGGAGCAGAAATTTCGGCGTGAGCTCAACTTTTCGGCGTGGCTCGTGCGGAAAACCAGGAGGGTTTCTAATTGGCTGTTCTAGTTTTCTGCTCTATCCGTTAGACGTGATCAGCGTACACAGTGAACCAGGCATGGCAAGTTAAGCACTCCAACACTGACCGTCTGTAACTCGCGAGCTGGCACATAAGACTCGCAGCAGCTCCGACCACACAATCGGGGAATAGACAGGAGAATTTCCAGTGGGCACACGGCCAGAAAAAATAAAGGCGTCACCGACCTGCAACATGACGCGCTGCCGTTCGCTAATCAGCGCCTGGTATTTTACGTGCAAGGCTGCAACCAACCAATAGCAAATCAATCGTAGCACGCAGTAGCCAATAAGACAAAACACCCGCTCCCAGAGGCTCGCGCAACGAATCAGCAAGTGGGTACACAGTAAAAGAAACTTCTGTACTTGTAACAAACAATTCTTCGGAAAACAGTTGACAGCTAATATTTTGTGAATTTGCAACACATCATTTCAGAAAACCTACAAAGTTGTTAATGTGGCTGTATTTTTATAATGAAACTGAAGTCTACAACACTTGCTTGTTAGCGTTCAAAGTTAGTTTTGAGTAGCATATTTTAGTTCCATCGGGAACAGGATTCTAGGAGGAGGAGCTAGGAGCCACCCACCAGCTCGGTTGATGTCATGTCCACCACTTAAAAATTTCCCGTTTTCCCCTCAAAATAGTTCGGTTGGTTTCCGAAAATGCCTGTTTTGTCCCAATAATTTCCCTTCCCCCAACTCACCGAAATCTCCAAAAATGTGTGAAAAAAAAATGATTACTCCTCCATTTGGTTAAGTGATTCCTCGCTGTGGCCGAATATCCACAAAAGTTGTTAAAACATAGCCTCCAAACCTTCTCTTAGTCTTGTCACCCCACCTTACAATTACAACCCCCACCCCCCTTTTTTCCAACACAATTTTTTCTTGCTTTGATAAAAGTCTTTAAAAAATAAAGCGATTTATAAAATGGTCCCGAGCTTCAAATATTATAAGAAAAGGATTAATAGATCACCCCTCACCCCTCCCAGGGCCCCATCCCAATTAAGAAATCCTTTCTCCTCGCCCACCACTCAGCCAAATGCATCGACCTCCCCGCCACGCTATTTCACTGAATAAAACACGCGGCAAATAAGCAAAGGAAAACTCCATACCTGTAAATTGGATATTGGAATGTAACTTTCGTCTAACTCTTTACGTGAAAATCTGGACACAATCTGGGCGAATGGCCCGACGGCGAAGGATTGCAACACACCCAGTCAGCGCAAGCACATCCAGATAACACAGTAAGTCGACCAGACACGGATCAAAAGCATGGTGCAGTAGTGTGCCTTTGGTATTGTGAGCGATATTTACAACTTTGCTTTGCCCTGGACTCGAACCCAGAACTATTTACTTACTAAGCCATAGAGCGCGAACCAACTACATTACGTAGTTCGACGCTCGGCCAAGGAGACTGTCTACTTTCCCAAATATAAAAATTCCTAAATATTTTCAAAATACTGATGTTCTTGATGTGGCGAGTTATAAAATTTTCTTTGAGTGAAATGTCCTTTATTACAGAGTTGCAACGAAATTTTCACAAGATTCAGACTAGTATTCACATAAAATTGCGGAATTTGAACACGTTGATGAAATGCGGTGTTTGTATAAATTTTCTGGTATTAGTGGCGATATGCACTTGCATATTTGTTTGCATATGGCATATAATGCTTAAGATCAATTTCGTGTGGCCGGAATCGGTTTAGCAGTTTTCCTTTTACGAGAATTCGAATTTTCCCCATACCACCACAGCAAGCGTATATGGTTTCCCCTGTGTTAGAGGCCATGGTGGCTAAATAATCACGCAGGAAGAAGGCCTATCTAAGGTTAGTTTCGAGTCTTATCCCCAGCACAGACAAAATGCACAGTAGGATCGCCATAATCTATATGTACCGCACTAAAAATCAATCATTGGAAATCCAGTTGCCAAGAACATCCTTTGTAAAACTACAAACAGTTTTGTTGTAAAATCTGCAAAACATATATTTGTAATATTACAAATGATAGCCTTGTATTACANATCAATCATTGGAAATCCAGTTGCCAAGAACATCCTTTGTAAAACTACAAACAGTTTTGTTGTAAAATCTGCAAAACATATATTTGTAATATTACAAATGATAGCCTTGTATTACAACTTACATTATTGAGAGGTGTACATAAAATTATTAATTGTTCTTCTGGAAAACAAGTGTGATGAATTAATAACAGAGAATAATTAAAATAAANGCGGAAAATATGGAAAGGAAAACTCCATGCCTGCAAGTTTGATATTGGAATTTAACATTCGTCTAACTATTTACGTGAAAATCTGAACACAATCTGGGCGAATGGCCGAACGGCGAATGATTGCGACACACCCAGTCAGCGCAAGCACATACAGATAACACAGCAAGTCGACCAGACATGGATCAAAAGCCCGGTGCAGTACTGTACCTTTGGTATTGTAAGTGATATTTACAACCTTGTTATAGTGATATTTAGAACACAGAACTATTTACTTATTAAGCCATAGAACGCGAATCAACTATGTTACGGAGTCCAAGGAGACTGTCCACTTCCCCAAATATCAAAGTTCATAAATATTTTCAAAATACTGATGTTCTTGATGTGGCGAGTTATAAAATTTTCTTTGAGTGAAATGTCCTTTATTACAGAGTTGCAACGAAATTTTCACAAGATTCAGACTAGTATTCACATAAAATTGCGGAATTTGAACACGTTGATGAAATGCGGTGTTTGTATAAATTTTCTGGTATTAGTGGCGATGTGCACTTGCATATTCGTATGTATATGGCGTATAATGCTTAAGATTAATTTTGTGTGGCCGGAATCGGATTAGCAGTTTTCCTTTTACGAGAATTCGAATTTTCCACACACAACCGCAGCAAGCGTATATGGTTTCCCCTGTGTTAGGAGGCATGGTGGCTTAATAATAACGCATGGCGAAGGCCTATCTAATGTTAGTTTCGAGTCTTATCCCCAGCACAGACAAAATGCACAGTAGGATCGCCATAATCTATATGTACCGCACTAAAAAAAATCAATCATTGTAAATCCAGTTGCCAAGAACATCCTTTGTAAAACTACAAACAGTTTTGTTGTAAAATCTGCAACAGTAATGTTAGTATTAGTAATGTTACAAATGATAGCCTTGCATTACAACTTACATTATTGAGAAGTGTACATAAAATTATTAATTGTTCTTCTGGAAAACAAGTGTGATGAATTAATAACAGAGAATAATTAAAATAAANAGTGTACATAAAATTATTAATTGTTCTTCTGGAAAACAAGTGTGATGAATTAATAACAGAGAATAATTAAAATAAATATTTCAAAATATAACTTAGGAAATAAATAATTACACTTTGCCAACACGGGGACCATAACCCACAGCCTTTGTAGTACTAGACCACATCCTTAACCATACGACCAACTGGATTTGTATATATAATACGTATTTTTAAAGTAAATATATATTCAAATACCTACTAAATATTACGAAAGTAATTTGATTAAGAAGAATATAAATAGTTTCAATTTATGAGTTCTGTTGTTGAGTTGAGAGATTTAGACGGCTCTTAACAACGAGGTCTTGAGAGCCGATTTAAGAGTTCTGAGTAGTTAAAAAAACAGTAACTCTTAAAGAGTAATACGAACACATTTGATTGAAATTGTCGTTTTTCATGTGATTATTTGAACTGTTAAAAGTGTTTTACGTTATTGAAACCCGCAATACATTTATTTTTGCACGCAACTACATTTTACATTACCCATAGTTTTTGTACAAATATATATTTACGGTTTTACGTTGTTGAGTGTTCGGCATTTTTCTGAAGCTCGTGGATACGGGCCATTATAGTACGAGTACAAACATTTCTTGAAGTCTATTACAAACATGGCCTTTGTATTTTTACAAACGAGTAGTTTTACAAGAAAAATATTTTTACTGTCACAAGCATTTGTAAAATTACAAACGATTTCTCAGTAAAAATTACAATTTTTTTTTACAGTGCGTTGTCTAATACCTTTTCTGGGCATTACAACGTCGCTCTAAGACTCATTCGAAATGAAGGATCAATGCTTTACATTACTGTAGTAAATATTTAACTCGCCGATNCAACGTCGCTCTAAGACTCATTCGAAATGAAGGATCAATGCTTTACATTACTGTAGTAAATATTTAACTCGCCGATGTTTCACAATGGAACAGACTCGCGTGTAGCGTAATTTGTCAGTGACTGTACTGCTTCCCCAAGTTTTATTTAACTGGTTGACGTGCATAGTTTATGTTGCGTCATATTAATACAAATTTGGCAATGTTTTGTTGGTTTGACAGCTTGGCCAGTGTTAAGTGCTAACGTACCGAAATTATTATTTATTCTTGTCGCTATATGTTTGCCATACTTCTTATACATTGTATATAATACATATATATAATGGTTTGTATTATACTGTTACTTATGTACATTATGGTTTTGATTGACGTTTGAAATTGAATGTTTTATAATGAACTTGTGGGACTACATATCCACGCTTGATGGATCTTAGAATAAAACAGTGATACTTTTAAGTTTTTTTTTTACTTTGCCTTTTACCGACAAAGTTCTTTCAGTCCTCCCTACCACTGATTGTTTCCAAAAAAAAAAAAAGAGCCAGAAGTTGACAGAGCGACTCAAACAGGAAGCCCGAGTTCTGTAATAAACGTTGCGGAGTGGACGAGGCTGGGCGGAAGACAGAAAAATAAAAGCCGGGGCCGAAAAGAAAAGAGCTCGCGTTGGAAACTGTACCGGACCACTAGAATCCAATATGTTTTCTGTGAAGCCGAGCTAATTCCTTGTTGTGTTCATATATAGGTGCATGTTGCGTGCGGCGGCGAGGAGAGAGGCGGTGGTAACACAGGACATTAGGTACAATAACGCAGCCCCTTGTAGACCGGCGAGCGAGCACGCGGACAAAGGAACACTACCGCACGGCAATGACACCCTCCCTCGCCTTTAATTTGGTCGGCGGTTCCCTCTCGCTTTGCCGGACAGCACTCGACGAGCTCTTGAAGAGAGGTCACAAGTTAGGACAGGGAGGGGGGTCACCACGTCGGTTATAAAACATTCTTTCTGGATCGGGTGCAATCTCGCGAGGTTCTCCGGTTCCCCTGCGCGAGTCCGCAGAAGGCCGGAGCTGCCAGGAAGAAACTAGCGTGTGACGGCGTCACCGCATCCCTCGGGAGCAACGGTTGCTCTTGATTATAGCTTGATCTCCAGGGGAAAAGGGGGGCATTCTGCAACGAACCCCGTAGCTGCGGCAATACATATCTTCTCAATACGACGGCATATTAAAATTATTAAAAATAAAATATTGTATTTTTTTTAACTTAAATAGTTTTAGAAAAAATATTTAAATTGATAAATGTAATTTTAATAACAGGAGAGCAAATTCTACTTCACGGTCATATATCCCCGAATCACCCAATTATGTTATTTGTGCACTAAAAGTTAAAATTATACAATTTTTTGACTGCGTATTAAATAAAATATTTTGGTGCAAAAACCTTGGTTGTAGTTGGTGGCACTGCAAGTTCATTCAAGCTAAAGGTTCGTGCGAAAGATCCCTACTCGTATTTTTCAGTATATTTGCTAAGCTTTGATTTGTGTTGGTTTGTTACCGTGTGATTTTATTTGTGATTTTACATAATTTTGTGTCTAAAAAAACTTTGTACACTTGCAAGGCACAGTTACAGTTTTATGAGCGAAAATAATTTTCTGTTTGAAGGAAAGTGACAAAATTTTGCACGGGCACTTTACTCCACAAAGAAAATTGAATAACGGCTACATATTCCAAGTGTCTACATGTGATTGCGATTATTAGGTCCAAGGCATCTTTATTAGAATTTGTCTAATAAACACGGACCTCTTTTGTGTGCAAAATGGCATTATCTTGAAAATGTACTATCCAACTCGCAGCAAGCATGTGCCATTAGAATATATTTTAATATGCTAGTAGTTAGTTTGTGAAAGCTTGAATATGAAGAACTGCGATGTAAGGTTATCGATAGTTTCTTGTATCTCAAATAATTGCAGAGGTGTAATGTCCAAATGCTAATGTTGATCACTAAATTCGTGAAGTGAAATACTACAACAATAATACTTATAAAAATTGCGTTAAAAGCGCTAATAAAATAAGGGAAAAACTTGTGAGTTGCAAGTCTATTACTTCACGATATTCCTTGCTGAAATAATTTTTAAATATTGTGTAAGTTCATGGAAGAGGTTTTGATTATATTTTTAATGCATAAAATAAACAGATTTTTTAGGAAAGCCAACTCATCGCATGCTAAAAATAAACAGAAAACCATGTGTTGTGTGTATAATTCACAAAATTCCTTGCATGGTAGCTAGAAATACAGCGGGAGAGATATTTCCTGTAGATCATGTATGTACAACATCATCTTTGTTATTAAAATTATCTGTGTGAAATCGGTACAAGGGGAAAAAAAATGTGCTTTCCCAATATATTTTTTTTTAAACCGCCGCTAAAAACATTTTTGTATAGTTCCAAGAACTTATTTTTGTGAACATTGCAGTACATATGTTTGCTATGTCACAAATGCTACTATTTCAACTTCTGTTATTTAGAAATGGAAACAAAACTGTTATATATGTGCTCTTGAAAAGAACAATAATGAAAAAAAAATACAAGCTGTAGAAAACTTTCAAAATTAATTCACGAAAATGAAAATAAAGTAACTCAACCAGCACCGAGAGTAAAATGAACTTCAATTACGTTACAAATGCCAGCACTTAATCACATGACTAATACAACGACAAGCACTTAATCACATAACTAATACAACCACAAGCACTTAATCACATGACGAATACAACCACAAGCTCTTAATCACATTACCAATGCAACCACAAGCATTTAATCACATGACTAATACAACCACAAGCACTTAATCACATGACTAATACAACCGCCAACACTTGATCACATGACTAATACAACGACGAGCACTTAATCACATGACTAATACAACGACAAGCACTTAATCACATGTCCAATTCGTCTAATATGTTTACAAAATATTTTCGACTTCAATTTATTTGCTATGTTTAATTAATGTAGGCTATCACAGTCTCATTAAAACCGTGGTAATTTTCAGTAATGTATGCTTTTATTTCGCACCATCAATCGTTATTTATTACATTCATAACAGGCAATTAAGAAGATTTAAGCTAGACTTCGCCTCATTTGAAGACATTCTTCGTTTTCGTGCCATAAGTTCAGTTTCAGAGTAGTTTATAACCATTTCTGGCAATTAAACATTTACTATTTTACTAGTTGACTAGGTTTTTTTTTCTGTACTTGAAATTACTATAACTTATTTGGTAGTTGCAAAAATGCAGGGTAGTATTGATATTTTAAACATATGAAATGTTATTTGTGACAAAATTTTACGTTGATAGTACGGACTTCATGTAGGCCTATGGTATGCATAGTAACGCAAATATAGTCAATTCATAGTTACTTCCAACTTTTCTGAACCCGTGTGTGAACCACAGGACCGTCGCAGAAGTACATAAAATAAGAATTAATTTTCCCTTTCAGACTAACACAAATTTACGTTTTCAGGTGTTGCGGACAGTACATGTTATGATGCAGACTGCACTTACGTCGACAAAACACTTCCATATTGTCAAAACCAGTGAGTTGAAAGCTGCGTGTATGGTTATATTAATTTGAACCAATCGTAACTTAGAACAGTAGCATGGCTTAAAAATCGCTTTTCAACCCCTTCCAAGACAGGTTGGAAGGGGTTAACGAGAGGAAAATAGAAAAGAAAGGTGCGGAACAAAGAAGACAACCAAACAGCAAGTGTGGGAGAGCGTGTAAATAAGGAGTTATGGAAACTACTACCACGCAAATATGAGTAACAAATTAAGGCATTAAACAACTGAGCGTGCAGGCTGATGATATAAGACAACGCACGAGAACTGTTAATTAAAAACATTGAAGCTCACAGTCTCAAAGTAATATTAGACACGAACAAAAAAAACGACAATAGTGGGTTTTTTAATGTTTTTTTTTTCTGCTCTGCTGAACGGAGCAGTTTGATAGAATTTTTGTTCCGGACTATTAAGTACTCTGGTCCACGNCCACATGACTAATACAACCACAAGCACTTAATCACATGTCCAATTCGTCTAATATGCTTACAAAATATTTTCGACTTCAATTTACTTGCTAGGTTTAATTTATGTAGGCTATCACAGTATCATTAACACTATGGTAATTTTCATTAATGTATGCTTTTATTTCGTATCATTAATCGTTATTTATTTTATTCATAGCAGGCAATTAAGAATATTTAAGCTAGACTTCGCCTCATTTGAAGACATTCTTCGTTTTCGTGCAATAAGTTCAGTTTCAGAGTAATTTATAACCATTTCTGGCAATAAAACATTTACTATTTTACTAGTTGAGTAGGTTTTTTTTTCTGTACTTGAAATTACTATAGCTTATTTGGTAGTTGCAAAAATGCAGGATAGTATTGATATTTTAAACATATTAAATGTTATTTGTGACAAAATTTTACGTTGATAGTACGGACTTCATGTAGGCCTATGGTATGCATAGTAACGCAAATATAGTCAATTCATAGTTACTTTCAACTTTCCTGAAACCCTGTGTGAACCACAGGACCGTCGCAGAAGTACATAAAATAAGAATTAATTTTCCCTTTCAGACTAACACAAATTTACGTTTTCAGGTGTTGCAGACAGTAAATGTTATGATGCAGACTGCACTTACGTCGACAAAACACTTCCATATTGTCAAAACCAGTGAGTTGAAAGCTGCGTGTATGGTTATATTAATTTGAACCAATCGTAACCTAGAACAGTAGCATGGCTTAAAAATCGCTTTTCAACCCCTTCCAAGACAGGTTGGAAGGGGTTGACGAGAGGAAAATAGAAAAGAAAGGTGCGGAACAAAGAAGACAACCAAACAGCAAGTGTGGGAGAGCGTGTAAATAAGGAGTTATGGAAACTACTACCACGCAAATATGAGTAACAAATTAAGGCATTAAACAACTGAGCGTGCAGGCTGATGATATAAGACAACGCACGAGAACTGTTAATTAAAAACATTGAATCTCACAGTCTCAAAGTAATATTAGACACGAACAAAAAAAACGACAATAGTGGGTTTTTTAATGTTTTTTTTTCTGCTCTGCTGAACGGAGCAGTTTGATAGAATTTTTGTTCCGGACTATTAAGTACTCTGGTCCACGNGTTTTTTTTTCTGCTCTGCTGAACGGAGCAGTTTGATAGAATTTTTGTTCCGGACTATTAAGTACTCTGGTCCACGAGTAAAAAAAAATGGAAGCGGCAACAAATGAAGAATTGCAAGAACTGGAAGCCCAGACCGCAGAATACCAGGGAAACACAAGTCGTCAGCTTAATTTGCGGAAGGAAACGGCAAAATGTCCTCACAATTTTCCCCAAAGTGGCGCGAATGGACAGAAGGGGGCTGAATGGGGTGTTTAATCGGCGCGCCATTCAGCACCGATTGAAATAATATTGTCCTGCAGATGCGAAGAAGAAGGCCCAGCGACGTGCTCGACGAGGGTCGTTGGTTGGGGGGCGGGGGGGAGGTATACTCCGCAGAGACAGATGTTAACCCCTTTTTTTTGAATAGCGGAGAGCACCGTCGAGGCACAATAAGTCAATCAGAAAATGGCCCGGGGTTTCACGCTAGAGGGAGAAGGAGGACGTGGTCTCGCACTCCAGGCGTCCACCTGCTATGAAAGGCGACTCCGGTGTTAAGAGAATTACCGTTCGGTTACTGCACGACTTCCACAGCTTGCTTCCAGCATCCCCCTTTTTACCTCCCCCACCCTGCCAGTTTTTAACCAACAAGATCAGCGATGTGTTGTGTACACCCGTGGAGTTAAAAGTCCGGCAAGATTTGGTAGGTTCATCGGGGGCTCTTTTTTTTTTCTCTCTCGCCTATACCGGGCATGCGAGGGAAATAATGACCGTTAAACCGGTACGGTTTTCCACCCCTCTTCCTCGCCCATGGTTCCTCTCCGGTCCTTATTCCCACCTTCCACGACGGCCTCCCTCTCCACTTACATCTGGTTCCTCCCCACTCGGGGAATACACGTTGCCTTTTCAGCATAATAAAATGAAACAGTGGCGTCATTAAGTGTGTGCGTGTGTGTGTCGGGGCCCGCCTTCCACGCGTAGAGCAAACCCTTTTTTTTTTTTTTTTTTT
>NQII01006896.1:0-107160 GCA_002778355.1 Clitarchus hookeri | reverse complement strand
AAAAATTACATTTTAATAAAAAAAAATTTTAAGCATCTGTCGCCACTGTAAAGAAATAAGCAGGAATTATTTTTAATGTGACGATTATAATGCGTAAACATGTAAACGCAAATAATTGTGTTAGAAATATCCATTACTGAGATGAAATATTTTTTAGTTCATTTGTAAATTTTGTATAATTACTTTCTTATTCACATTCATAGAATATACAACTACTCCTCAGACAAGGAAAAGCTTGGCGACGCACAGAATCTTTTAAAAGTCACATACCATTAGGATGTCAAAGTATGGAATAAAGAAACTCATGTCACTAAGTTAGTTTGTGAAGTACACCACCCAAATTCAATTGTGTTTTTGGTGAAAGAAGGTAATTCACGTAAAATTTCTGTTGGTTCATACAAAAAAGTGTTAAAATATTTTAACGAATTACACTAAAACCATCTTACAAATTGAAGCTGGAAATATGATTTATGGTATGGCGACCAGAAGCTACACTTGAGTAGCCACCACGATAAACAAAGATTCGTATTAAACATTCCAACTATTTTTGCAAATTAAACGTAAGTACCTTCATTATTAGTTAATATTAAAAAATAGAAGTAAACGAAATGAGCGAAGTACGCAATGAAAAAAAATTATCAACATTTTAGTTCAATATAACAATCCAAAACAAACAACAAAAATTTTAAAACATTTCTATATTAATTCCCTTGAGTTAAATAATAACGTAACTTAAATATAACGATATAAAATAAAACATTAAAAACAATAAGACAAAACAGTCTGTCGGAGAGTAATGATAATAATCATACAAAGAAAGGGAATGACAAAATGAAGAAAAAAGTTCCAAACAAAATTTAAAACAGCAACAAATGCGAACTAGATGAAAAAAAAAACCTAGCTAGTTACTTGGGTTTGTGAATGAGGTATGTTTCTGCTCTTCCGTAATGTTTTATTCACTACGTTGTGTAGTATTTATTAGCGTGTTGTATTATAATAACTATTAATAATGTAAATATTCGAGAGAAATCCTGTATATACTCCACAAAACACTTACCATTCTATTAAATATACATTTTTTGTACGAATTGGCAAAACGCGTTATACAACCAAAGGACGGTGGAGTCATTTAAATAATCAGAATATATTTTCAAGCGGCATGAAATAAAAAAAAATTCATTTATATCACTTGCAGTGAAATCTTTGTAAGCTACAAATTTTTTTACTAAACTTAAATGTTTATAACTTTTGACTTGGAACGACGAATGTATGCAATTAATTTGAGACTTATCAATGTCATAAGTATACGCTATTATAGATTTCCGTTCCAAGATAAATATGCGCTATTGATCGCGTTCGTCAGTTTTGTCCAAAAACTAGTTTTCTTCGTAACCGTAGTGCTTTACAGATGGAAATGAAGCAATTTATTTTTTTTGGGAAGATGACATAACGATGAAAGATTTATTATGATATGTCGAGTCATTTAATAAATAAAACATAAGGCATACTTTTATGGAAAGCACTCACCGCCCAGAGGACGACTGTTCAAAAGTCTTGTCAGCGTTCATCTTCTTTAGTAGATGTCACGTAGTCACCTCTTAAATGTAAGATAACGCCCAGACGTAACAGATTTCCGTGCCCAAACAATGCCATATTTGTACTACCTAGACGACTAAAATGTATTTACACTCGTAATCTTCTATTGTACTATTAAATTCCTGCCTTAAAGATTGTCCTTTTCATTGTTCTTTGACAAGCCATGCGGTAAGAGATAACTCACGTCACAACGCGATAGTACATGTGTGTAAGTTTGCTGCTCCTAATCTCATGAATATATTCGTACTCTTGAACTTCCTTATGTTTGTATCGGTTGTACACATTAACTTTAACGCGAAAAAAGCGTTGGTTGGATAGTAACCTACAAATATATGGTGAATAACCCCATACTTATATTTTCATAAAAACGGGTATTACCAGTCTTTAAATATCTTGCTGCCAGTAGGAGCATAGTGCTGCTTGCCAAGGAGATTGTAAAATATTTAATTCTGAAATTCAAATGCATCTCCTTTTAAAAACGCAACGTAATAGTTTCAGAGAAGCCTAGAAAACCAAGTTGAAATTTTTCACGTTTATGACAATGCAAAAATACACAAGACTAACCAATGTTTTGGAGTTTCATTCTCATTGTATGTGTTCACACACAAACTCACCGCCGTATGCTCTGCCGCGCCTATGAGACGTCTAAATATAATGTATCGTTGCGAAGGGAATAAAATCGATGACACAAATGACTGATTACAGCATAAAGAGTATCAAAAACAAATGGTTCGTTTATTCGGACAATTAATTGTTTCTTTTTGTACCTTGTTACAATTCATATAGCGTTCGTACATGCAGCGGTGNGTCGTTTATTCGGACAATTAATTGTTTCTTTTTGTACCTTGTTACAATTCATATAGCGTTCGTACATGCAGCGGTGTGGTCCTGCATGGATCCAGGAGGAATTTCTTCTTCACATAGCCGCTGACTCGCTGATGTCTGACATTGTTGTCCCAACTAGATCCACGTGTTTTTTTAGACAGCAAAAATAATACTATACTAGTTACAAGCAATTGTTTGGAAAGTGGTTGCAAAATAATTAACTTTGTGTAAATGTGCCGCTGGTATATTGTGTAATCACCATATTAAATTTTAGGATATAGTCAATATTATTTATGAAGCTCAAAGTTCATAACAAATTTGAAATCAACAACACTTGCTTGTTAAAATTCAAAATTAATTTTTCACATTCCATGCTACTGATTAGCTAAATTTACTGTAATTTATTAATAGTATTACAAACATACCTTTGGCAACTTGTTTCCAATGAATTCCTTGTACAAATATAAATATATTTTACAGCGTAGGTTAAAAAATCTGGAGATCAAAATGGCCAAGGAAAGTGACAAAAGCACAAAGCGAACCCTGCGAATCTCGGGTTGTATTTTGCCAAGCATTACACGAGGCAGCCGGATCTCTTATCTTTACCGCTGTGCTGTCAGTGTTCCCCTGATCACTTCCACCTTGATCATTACACCATCGATTCTGACGGTGTGTCACTAAGCAATATAGATTTGAATTTTTGCACTGTGCAGTACCCCGAAATACTGGATTAGAGCTGTGAATCGTGTCCAGATAAAATTTGAATTTTGTAAGTAAATATAACGCATCGCTATCACTCAGCCATCCATGTCACCCGAAAACTACACACTGTTCGGCGTTTCTTCAAACTTTTTTAATTAAAGCTTTGAAAAATGAACCTATGTACGACGTTTTGGTTGTTTCCTAAATACGCTATGTATCACAAGCGTTTTATACTTATCTTACGTAAAGGTATATCACTTTGGGTTAAATTGAAAATTACATACATTGAATTTAAAAATCGTTGGTAATGTTTCAATTTTAATCAATCACAATATAAAGAGAAAGAANGAAAATTACATACATTGAATTTAAAAATCGTTGGTAATGTTTCAATTTTAATCAATCACAATATAAAGAGAAAGAAAATAGGTATTTCCGTTATTCCTAATGCGAAAAAGTTCTTATGCAAAATATTTTTAAACCGAGTGCGTACGAATTCTGGGGGTTGCCACTATGGCATAATTTTGTAGAAATTACTAAGCTATGTTCGTACGGGGTGGAGGAATAACCTGGACGTAGGATTTTGCAAGGGATTCAGAATAGTTGGATGTAAATATGAATGGACTACACAGANGAAAATTACATACATTGAATTTAAAAATCGTTGGTAATGTTTCAATTTTAATCAATCACAATATAAAGAGAAAGAACATAGGTATTTCCGTTATTCCTAATGCGAAAAAGTTCTTATGCAAAATATTTTTAAACCGAGTGCGTACGAATTCTGGGGGTTGCCACTATGGCATAATTTTGTAGAAATTACTAAGCTATGTTCGTACGGGGCGGAGGAATAACCTGGACGTAGGATTTTGCAAGGGATTCAGAATAGTTGGATGTAAATATGAATGGACTACACAGAATTGAATACGTTGTGGCCTTTGCAAACTTGGTGTCAATGAATGATGTTATATGGGACGTTGAGAAAGCTAGTCTTCTTATGCAAGTCATCTCTCAATAGGGCTGGTGGAGTCAAGATTCACCTGAGACGCCGTGATGGTGAGAAGAGGAATATATGATGCGTTTGCGTAATGTCGGACGATAAAAAGTTATTCGGTTGTTGCTGGTATTCTGGATCGCCCGTGGCGTTCCGAGATCGTGTGTTCCTTTATGTTCCCACAGTTCCTAACACCTTCGTAACACCAAAATGGTAACAGGGCCAACTGAACGACCACTGTGCCTTCCGTAACCCAGCGATTCACCCTCTCTGAAACACCGCAAGTTGTACACACCTGTGTCGGATGCGTCACTGAGTCATGATAGCTGCTTACTGGCATTCACTTCTCGCGCAAATTGCGCACTCATTCTCCCTACTAAAGTAAAGTTCAAATAAGTAAATATTCTTCGCGCAGCATTTAAGGGGTCTTGGTGGTGTAAGTTACTTGCCTCCAACCAATGTAAACCGGGTTATAATCAGGGTGGGGTCACTTCCGGATTTTCGCATGTGGGAATCGTGCCGGACAATGTCGCAGGTCGGTGGGTTTTCTCTGGGATCGNGCGCAGCATTTAAGGGGTCTTGGTGGTGTAAGTTACTTGCCTCCAACCAATGTAAACCGGGTTATAATCAGGGTGGGGTCACTTCCGGATTTTCGCATGTGGGAATCATGCCGGACAATGTCGCAGGTCGGTGGGTTTTCTCGGGGATCACCCGTTTCTCCCACCCTTACAACTCTGCGGTGCTCCTCGCTGCACCCTCATCGGCTCTCAAGACTTTGATGTTAAGAGTTGTCCAATTCTCTTCACTCACTCATTCGTGCAGATTTGAGGGAGGGTTAGTAAGGGAAGCAACGACGCTTAATCCTTCGACGAAAGACAGCACAAAGAACCAATGTTTACTGCCATGAAGTTTTGTGGAGGAACTGGATCTAATGATGAATCATACTGAAATATTGCCTATAAAGGAAATAAAAAACCATTCCAAACATACGGTGAAACAGTACGTCAAATGTGCATGTTACAAGCCTTAACTGGTTTGAATGCACCTTCACAAAATTCTTCATTATTCAAGGTGTTCCACAGTGCTTCAGACCCACCCCACGCGCGTTGAACGCCAGACTGTTAATGCTGATCGATAAACACCACACGCCAGGGGACTGCGATGACGAAGGTTTCACAGGAAAATCCAAGAAAAGCAATGCAGNCGATAAACACCACACGCCAGGGGACTGCGATGACGAAGGTTTCACAGGAAAATCCAAGAAAAGCAATGCAGAAAGCTACACGGTACGCTGGGAACCTGCAAGTTCGCAAACAACAGCTCGTCAAAGCCAAAGCGGCAAACCTCTTGCGGCTCACATCGGGCGCAGTCAAACAAGCAGGTTTCCACTCTCCAGCAACACACGACGAGGCCAAGCAAAGACCAACCTGCGAGGTTTAATCTTTCCCAAGTAAAGCGAACAAAGAAGCAGCCTGTAACCACTACCAGGAACCTACTGAGAGCTACGTATGATGGTTGAAGAGAAATATTTTTCTAGAGCTTCCAACTCACGAGTCCATTTTATACAACCTCTAACTTCTACTAGACGTATTTTTTTTATAAACTTTGGCTAACGGCTAGTGGTAAAATTCTTCAATAATTTTAGCAAAGTTGAGATTTCATATTTGGTTTTGCCATTCTTGAAACATAAATCGTTTCCTGTGTGAATAGGCAATCGCACATCATGTTAATAATTGCTCTCAGTTTACTCTTGTTTGCGTTATATACGAGATTTTATGGGATAAGAGACTGAAAAGCCTCCCTATGATGGAAGTACCGCTTGGAATAAATCGCTTTACTTCCAAATGCATTTCGCTTACTGCAAATACTTCAAACATATAGAAAATACATCGTTTAACACATGTAATCTGTGTTTCGTAGTGGCAGAAATTAGACTTCGTTATAAGTATCATAATGTTTTACAAGTATATTACAGTAATGTTTTTTTGCGGGAACAATCAACATATTACTCCTACTAAATATATAGTCCCTTCAACATAACAACTGCGGACGGCATAAATCATAGCATAATCACCCTGGTAATTCACTTTATGCACCCGAAGTTCTGCGTCTCCATTACATATTCTTACAAAACGCATGATAAGCGTATCTGAGTTAGTCATTGGCTGACGTCCTAATAAAGTTAAAATAAATACATTTGGTTTCTATTTTTTTCACACTTCACATCTAAATTATTTACAGCATTGATCTCTCTATATCCAGTATTACTCTCTTGATTCCTCAAGAAGCGCAATATTTAATGTATATTTTTACTCTGATTGACGTGCTTTTTAAAGTCTCTGGTTACAGTCACTTAACTCATACTTATCATTAACACACGTTCGATCTGTCTTTGTCACCATTTGTAGTGTCTTTCACTCACGCATCCAGTCCGATAGTCCAGCTGGCCAGCCGCAGTCTTCACCTGCTTCTCGTTGCGTTTTTTCACGCTGCTGCTTCCTCTGCTGCGGTTGTTGCTGGCATTGTGGGCAGTAGGCTCTCAGGTGCTCCTCTTCCTCAGTAATTTTTCTATCAATCTTTAGCAATTTTTTCATCATTATTTCGCAATTTTTCCATCGATCTGTCGTCCAATATAAAAATATTTGTTTGTTTGTAATGTGTGAATGAATGATTGGGTAGAAATATATATATTTAAGTAAGATAGTGTGTGAATTAAATTGGATCTGAAAATATAAGGAACTATTGCAGTGTGTCTCTAAGAGTATTTGACAGACGTCAAAGCCTTTCTCCTTGCAATCTGACAACCAACTCGCGCGTGCGACATCTTGAAGGATACGTACATGAGATGAAAACTTACCAATTTTTTAAATTTGTAGTTTTTAAACAGCAGGAAATAAAGTACGTGAGACAAATAAATATAATGAGCCCTCCATAATTTAACAAAGGAATACACTCAAAAATAACACAATGAACATGAGAGTTCATACATTTGTATGAATGCAACCACTAAAATATTCTAACTACTAATGACACTACATTAAAATAACACATATTAATTGGAAAAATTATGTTTATTAAAATGAAATATGGTATAGTTGCAAATGAATATTATTGAAATTTCTGTAATAATCAAAATAAAATCAATTTGAAATTAGTGAAAGTTTTATTGTAACTGTGTTAGGCAAATTAAAGTATTAAAAACAACAATTCGACTATCACCTCTCTTTGGGAACCGTATTAAATTTAAAAATTTGTGACATCATTACTGATACCGGGGTTTCAGGCTTCAATAAAACAAAATTACCTGACTCTCATATTAAAATGCTGGAAATTATTTCTCCTCGGCTGACGTGCATGCTATAATAAAAAATCTCAGACCTCTTGTAAACTCCTAGGTATTTAAAACTGTAAAAATTCAAAATAATATTAATGGTAACGAGTTAAGATAAATAATTTAACTCTTGATGAAAGATAGAAAAAATTCATTCATTTATGATGAGTAGATGGCAGCATATGTCTTTAGGAATATTCTTCCGAAGTGCAGTCGGCAGTGTCGGTTGAATAAAACCCACTCAAAATCTAAAATCTGGCGTATCAGGACCCTTGCTGCTCCACGCACATTAATATAACTTTGAGGTGCCTCTCAACAACTGTCCAAAGCTTTCGCAGGGCAATCTTGGCAAAATTTTCTGCTTTCCATCATGTCTGATCTGAGAATTCAGGGGTACACACGCAAAGACAATGATCCGGGAAAATATGTAAGATAATGTTTCCTGTTATCACAATCTTAGATCAAAAATACTATTTGTGTTCATTTTTCTGAGGTGCAAAATAAACTTACATACATACGTTTTAAATAGGCTGCTGTAAAGAGAAAATAAAATTGCGTTATATTCTACCACTGAATGTAAACTGCACTCTGTAATCAAATTACAATACTTAAGAAAATATAATTTTAAATCAATTTAATAGAGGTTGTCCTTAAGATACAATTCTAACCAAAACAAATTTCATTAAATTAAATTAAATAAATGTGATAAAATCAAGATATACTGACTCAATTCAGATGTGAATAAATAAATCTGTGGGAGGAAACATCTCAAAACACTTTTCATCAATCTATCGTTCACTCTCGCTATCTTTCCATCAATAACACTATCTATCCTTCAAGGTTCCAATCTTTCAATTAATCATACATCCAATCAGGCAATGCGTGTGTGTGTGTCGTCTGTCCACCGTCCATACATATTTTAAAAAAAACACTAATTCGCCGACTGTCTCCATACATTTGTACTTGACGACTGCATTAATGTTTTTTATGCAGTCCACTGTCTATGCATTTTATGCTTAAATACTTCATTAATATGCTGTGCGTAGATCTGTACTTAAGTAAACGAGTTCTCATATAACCCCTTTCATGTTATGAGGGACTAAAGAATACAGCACAAAAATATTAAAACACAATTATTATTAAAAGTATTTATTATTTTGTAATAACTATTTCAGAAGAAAGCAGTTCATCACATAATGCGATATAACCCCTCCCCTTTAGTTCGCTAATGATTGAAGATATCTCAACAATGTGTGAGAGATCCCCGTGTTTTTACAGTCAACCAAATGTCTGAGTTTATCAACAAATTCATTCGGGTCTTCGGGAAATAGATAGCCAGTATTCTCAGCATCTNGTCAACCAAATGTCTGAGTTTATCAACAAATTCATTCGGGTCTTCGGGAAATAGATAGCCAGTATTCTCAGCATCTTTTGCCTTCTTCATGACGCTCGTTGCAGCTAATGTAGCCAAGAGCTGTGCCAGTGCATCTTGAAAATCGCCATCATCTTAAGCGCTAGAACTGTCTTCGCATTTATTTTCATATATGCAGTCTTCATGGTCGTCTTCACTATCTGCACGTCGCTGCGTACGATCCTCATCTATCCTTTGATGCCACACGCGCATCACTGTCGTAGCAGCATGCCCTGCACGAGCCAAAATATCATGGTTTGACAAACCCGTTTCTCGGAGACAGATCATTCTGCCCCGTTCGAACTCACTAACATGATGATATGACGCCATTTTACGTCGACAAGGCATACTAGCACTTGCTTTCACTTGGTTTGACGGCTCATCACTCACTAAGATTGGCGTAACACGGACCTTTCCGGTCACACAAGAGAGGCCACTGCTGGGCCTACATGTGCGCCATCTCTCTGCAATCGTAATAGCTTATTGCTAGAGACCTGAAGAATTCGCGGATTCATTTTGAGACAAGCTAGAATTCAAAACACCTGTGGTTGGATAACTTNGTCAACCAAATGTCTGAGTTTATCAACAAATTCATTCGGGTCTTCGGGAAATAGATAGCCAGTATTCTCAGCATCTATTGCCTTCTTCATGACGCTCGTTGCAGCTAATGTAGCCAAGAGCTGTGCCAGTGCATCTTGAAAATCGCCATCATCTTAAGCGCTAGAACTGTCTTCGCATTTATTTTCATATATGCAGTCTTCATGGCGTCTTCACTATCTGCACGTCGCTGCGTACGATCCTCATCTATCCTTTGATGCCACACGCGCATCACTGTCGTAGCAGCATGCCCTGCACGAGCCAAAATATCATGGTTTGACAAACCCGTTTCTCGGAGACAGATCATTCTGCCCCGTTCGAACTCACTAACATGATGATATGACGCCATTTTACGTCGACAAGGCATACTAGCACTTGCTTTCACTTGGTTTGACGGCTCATCACTCACTANAATAACATGCTGATATGACGCCATTTTACGTCGACAAGGCATACTAGTACTTGCTTTCACTTGGTTTGACGGCTCATCACTCACTAAGATTGGCGTAACACGGACCTTTCCGGTCACACAAGAGAGGCCACTGCTGGGCCTACATGTGCGCCATCTCTCTGCAATCGTAATAGCTTACTGCTAGAGACCTGAAGAATTCGCGGATTCATTTTGAGACAAGCTAGAATTCAAAACACCTGTGGTTGGATAACTTTAGCCATTGGTCCTCACGTTGTTTGACATCTCCTCGAGAACGCTGGTCCAATCGTCGCGTTCCACTGTGCGAGCAGACAACCAATGCGCAGTTGATATCGGCATATCTGCAAATAAGACTGTGGAGTCTAGCCTGCAGGTAATTGAACTCGGGAATTTTTCAGGTCTCTGCTTATTGCTGGTTCACTTTTCTTCACATCCTCCGAGTTTGGATTCATTTCAGCCATTCTTCCTGGGTGGTGCAATTTTCACAAACATTAGGGTAGATCCAAGTAGCATACACAAATGAGTTAATTTATGTGTGTGAGTGGGCCATAATGCCTCTAGCCACATAAATTAACAAAATTCTATCGATCTGTAAAATTGATTGTAAAATATCTAACATTTGCGAATTCACACACAAAAAAAAAATATTGGTTAACATTCCACGTTTCTACTTTTGCAGAGTAGTACTTTTATTGCTACGAAAACCAACTGCCATATATACTTAAGTTCGGTAAATTGTAGACAGCATGGAGAGTTTCATTCATCAAGAGCTGGTTTACGACCTATGACAATATGAACAATATAATATCCATCCTGACGTAGTTTGGAATGACCTATTGATCGAGTTTCAGACTCATAGTGATGTTTCTATGGCTGCACAGGCACAGTTGAGCAATTTTAATAAACCGCTTCCAATGGAAAAAATAATGGCAAGTACGTAAAACATTGTCAAATAATTATTTTTCTTTTAATATTTTTTTATATGGTTTTTATTAATATAAATATTTAAATAACCATATTTAAGTGTTGATTTGGTTAATTGCTATTATTTCTTTACTGTTCTGGTGAAATTAGAATCTCCTACCTGAAAATCAGACATGAGGTAGTTATAATATATTCGGAATTCTCCCAGGAA
The DNA here is from genome assembly GCA_002778355.1 of Clitarchus hookeri. Classification (NCBI taxonomy): domain Eukaryota; kingdom Metazoa; phylum Arthropoda; class Insecta; order Phasmatodea; family Phasmatidae; genus Clitarchus; species Clitarchus hookeri. Next base: position 96,139 of record NQII01006896.1, on the reverse strand, counting down.
GCGTATGTGTCCAATCATCTAATGACAGAATGCTCAAAGAGTTCAGTTTTCTCCTTAGAAATAATACCAAGTTTAGTGCCAGGTAGATTTCTTAAGGCCGTTAACGCAATATCACCGTCGATGTAGGAGCAGATGCAGCTGGTTGGCGCCACAAGCAATTGTAGCGGACGTTGTTGCAGCTGACACCCCTAGTTAGTCGAAGTTAGAAGCAGCGTGTTCCGTACATTGCCCCGTGGGTTTCTTTCTGTGCACGAAGTGTGTGAGTCTAACGTCTTGTCTGTACGGCTTAAATGTGACAATATCACGGAAATCCACTACGCATCTTGAGCCACTGTAAAATTTTTTCAGTAAACTTTTTATACTTGGAAGTTATTAATCTCTGTCTATAAATATAGAAATGCTACTATAAACAATTGTGATGCATTTTATTCTTTTCTTAAATCGTAACAAAGCTGAAGTAGAAGTACCGGAAAACCTTTTACCATTCGCGTTTTCTCAACTCACGTGTATAATTAATGGTAAGGCAAATTTGCGAAAAATATTGTAGGATTGTTTGTATGTTCGTTTCCACAGCTTCCATGTGGGATTTAATTTTTTTTGGATCCTAGCAAAAACCACTATTTAAGAGAAATTATGCCTCAAACTATTTCTTCGCTAATGTCATAATTTCGAATTTAAACTTCGAGTTTAAAATTTCAATGATTGCGAAAGAAATATACCTTTAAATCGTAATTTCCTTCAAGGCTTCATATCATTGTTACCCAACAAGAAACATTCACATACAAAAACTAATTCTTTCCCTTAAATGCCGTACCACAATACATCATAACTGGCAGTAAAATAAAAACATACCAAATTTATTATACTTATTACACAAATCAAACCAAATGAGTGAAATGGTTATTGTGGAACCTACATTTTTATTAATGTCCTGTATAACTATTTTACGAGAAAAAACGCGGCAATAAAACATTTTCTAGACAATTTTAAATAAGAAATAGCATTGCAAAAGTGGTATGACACCATTAATATAATTTCATCCTCATATTACAAAAAATTGTTTTGTCATTGAACTTCAATTCTAATAACTGCGGGGAAAATATACTGATTTACCCAATATGCACACCTATTNCTAATAACTGCGGGGAAAATATACTGATTTACCCAATATGCACACCTATTCTGATAAACTTAACAAATTATATACAATTACATAACCTTTCATTTAGCGCGTAGTTAAAAATATTGTATTAATCCACATAATTTTTGTAATTATTTGTCCTTTTCTCACGATATTAAAATATATTTTTATGAGAAAAAGATTTACATACCTCAATTAAAATACAATTCTTATTGAAACTCAACATACGAAAGAAAGTCTGAAAGAGTAAAATACAAAAAGTCAACGTTATCATCTACAAATAGTAACAAATATAAGCTCCAAATACTGTGGAAAGAAACGGTTCTTAAGAAGTAAATATTTAAAATTGTTTCGGTTTAGGTCAACTAAGGGGGAAATGTATTACTTTAGGTGTGTGACTATATTTAAAAATATGAGCAATTAAATAATTATTTATTTATCTGATAAAAATTATCCCCAAAAAATTTGTTTGAATTAAGCACAAAACAATTATTTCGTACTTTATCCATGTTAATTGGAATTTAATGTTATATTTTAGGCCAAAAGAATGATTTACTCCTGGGGTTGTTTTAGAGTCAAACTCTAGGTACAGGAATCTTGAGTAAATTTTCGATACATATAATATTATATTTTGACTCAAAATATTTGTATAAAATGGCTCACGTTACGAGTTTAATGTTTATCTTTCTTTGACAGTCCAAAAGCAATAAAAATGAAATGTTTCTTATGTAATATTAAAAAATTACTTACTTGTGATTCCTTTTAGTCTAGCTGTTTTGACTTTTCAAAGATTTACTGAAGTAACAGCTACTTCTTTTAGTCAGTTGTATACTTTACGATACGTATTTATATTTCTGGCTTTCAGAAATCACACTGTTTCTGTTCTAAACGTCTTGATTGAAGATAAATCGAAACGATTATCAAGTCCCNCGTCGGCAACATTCTAACATGTGTCTAAAAACTCAGGGCATTTATCGCTCTGATGTTCGCTCAAAGGAATAAGCCAGCCCGTAACGTCGAACCGGTGCTTACACACAACACACACGAACATCTAAAGACTTCGCAGGGAAACAGAAGAGATGACCAAGTGTTATTCTATTGAGTTGATTGCTCTCCTGTTACCACCCTACAAGGCCAATGAAGGCTTCTCGTCGACTTTGAACAGGAAGGAGGGGGGGGGGTGGAGTTTCTCAGGTGGCAAATAAGCGCCACTTCGAATTTCGTGCCTCCGAAAAAGAAAACAGCGCTGTCGTGCCCGAACAACCGTACTCAGCGCAACACAGGCCGCCACTAAGAGGCTTGGCGAAGATTCCAAAACACAGGGAGAAATTGTTTGTTTCAACCAGCAAAATACTTCTTTGCGTAGGGCCAAAATAAGTAACTGCTTCTAGGAAATATGTTAGCAAACAAAACATGAAGCACGAGTGAGTGAAGAGATTCGGGTGGCTCTTAACATCGAGATCTTGAGAGCCGATGAAGCAGAAGCGAGATGGTTGGCAGCGGCGTCGGGATGAAAGTGCGGTGGAAACGGGAGAACCCCGAGAAAACCCGCCAACCAGTGGCAACGTCCGGTACGATTTGCATATGCGAATGCTGGGAGCGACCCCGCCGGGAGTCAAGCCCGGCTCACCGATGTGGGACGCGAATAATCTAACCGCTATACCAACTCAGTCTCATGAAATACGATGAAATTGATATTTCTGACGTATCAAAATATAATTTTATTTGATAAAGTATTTTTACATGGTTCAAAAAATATCTGCCTGATCAAAAAAAAATATTGTTCTACATTCTTCTTTTTATTTATTTAACCATTTTTTAACAAATATTTTATTGATTAAAACATAACATTCAGTGTCCATTGGTAATGTTTATTTTTTATAGTTAGTGACAGGGGATTTTTCTGAGTGGCATCCCTCCCTATATTTCTTACGTGACACTTTCTCATGTACAGAGACGGTTAATTTTTATAACTACGCCATTCTGTAAATTGAAGAGCCCAGCCATCAACCAGAACCAGTATATGCCGTGATAAATAAGAGTCGGTCTAGACAACCAAGTCTGGGGTGGTCAGCAAAATCTCTGAATGGCTTCTCGTCGAGTGAGTGGCTTCCAGCNGTCGGTCTAGACAACCAAGTCTGGGGTGGTCAGCAAAATCTCTGAATGGCTTCTCGTCGAGTGAGTGGCTTCCAGCTGATGTTTTTCTCTATATTTGAAGGTGTGAGAATAATACTATTCTCTTGTCACTTGACCCACTTTTTTATGGAGTGAGGCATTAACTTCGTTTGAGCGAACAAGACAGAGTTGCTTACATTGCCATGTTTTCCCAAGGTGCCGCTCTGATATGTTCCGACAGTGACGAGCCAACCTCGCAGGCTGTCAGGTCTTGCAACGCTATACTATCCGCATTTGGAAGACTTACCCAAGAGGAAAGACTAGAATAACGTTTGTGATCGAGAGTTTACACATACGGGAAGATATTTCAATCTTATGATTACACTGAATATTATATATCAAACAATCAGTACTTGAAAGCAATATCTGTCATATTTTCCGATTTTTCTACGGGAAGCAATTGATTTAATCAGATGTTACATCATCGCAAACTGATTGAGAAATATATATATATATATAATTTATACAGTCGATACAATAGGCATTTGTTGAAATATTTGTAATATGTTACGGGTTTTCAGCACATACAGGTTTGCACGTTTGTTTTTGCTGTAGTATCCAATATAGCGTAACTTATATTTCAGGTTGAGTTCCTGGATTATATCTGAAATAGTAGTGCGTAAAAATATAAACCCATGCTTTTTATCTGCACAAAATTTNGGTTGAGTTCCTGGATTATATCTGAAATAGTAGTGCGTAAAAATATAAACCCATGCTTTTTATCTGCACAAAATTTATATCTAAATTTTATATCTGTTTATTTTATAATGAAAAATACGTGTTCAGTTGTTTTGTGCTCTAAAGTTTAGTGCTGGAAATTTGTGGTCGCAAGTTTATGAGTGTCCGTCGATCATGAACCACAACGNTTTTGTGCTCTAAAGTTTAGTGCTGGAAATTTGTGGTCGCAAGTTTATGAGTGTCCGTCGATCATGAACCACAACGAATCACACCCGCTTCGTAACCCTGTCTATATTATATTAAGGGATCAGGGTAAATTCAGCCAAGTTGCAGCAGTGATGTACGCAGAATCTATAGGTAAAGGGTAGTTCACTTTCCGCAAAGGCAAAACTGGTTCGATTCCCGGTTGGATCATTGGATTTTCGCACGTGGGAAACGCGGCAGACTTCTCCCGTGTGCGGCGGTATTTCTCAAGACACTACAGTTTTCCCTGCACGCGCATTCCGCCACTGCTTCACTTTCACGTCACTCCGCCCTCATTGACGTTCAACGCCTAGTTCCTAAGCGCCGAAAAAAAACTCTCTGAGGTATCCCGTCTAACTGGAGCTATTTTCCGCGTTTGAGTTTGATAAGAGTGGGAGCGACAAGGGCGACACTGCCACGTGCATTAAGCGCACCATCACCGCTAAGCGCAAATCTCTGAACTGGCGTGCAGTGTTCTCGTCGTGCTGCAAGTACCTAAGGGACTTTTAGAGGTGTGACAATTATTTTATTGGCTGAATTACTGTGTAGAGGTTCAATTCTAGGTGCTTCAGTAGTTTTGTATGTATCTAACGAGTATATCTTGAGATACAGCGCTTTGAAAAAGCAGCTTTTAGCCATTTTGTTGTACTCTGAGATGGCCATTATTATTCGCGTGACGTCTTGAAAGAACTCTACAGCCCTCGTCTGAAGCATGCGTTCTTCGAGAATATCAGCACGTTTAAAAGTTACATGGGAAAACGTGTAGGCCCTATTTAAAGCGCTCGGGAACGCAGTTCAAGCGGTCAGGAACGCGTTTCAAGCCCCAGGTAGGCAGTATCCTTTACTCAACTTCGCAAGAACTGTGAAAAAAAAGGTTTTGGGAAAGGGAGGCGTATAGCAGCAAAATATTATTTGAAAGGTATACCTCGACTATATAACGTCGGTATTAAAAGTTTTTTTTTTGCTTCCCCCTCGGCGCAATGAATGATTCTTGAATGCTTGTAATGTGTGTAACCTGTGAAGGTGTCAGTTCCGTAGTGCAGTTAGTGACAGCATTGCGTTTCATATGGGCAGTCTGGGTCCAATTCCGAGCACAGCATTTTTCCAATTTCGTTTTCCTTCGTTACTCGTATCGTTGGAAGATACTTGTTTTCTTGACAATGCGGAAGCATGCCTGGCTCAAAATCTTTGATTCAATAGTACAGTATATTCTTGGTTACTTCCAACTTTTCTGAAGCCATGCGAAAGTTCTATTTTCAGTATGTTCCTCCGCATCATGCAAACAAAGATTAGCCACGTCAAGAAATTTATACCAATGGTACACCGCGCCGTATTTGTGCACGTAAACCTTAATACAATTTTGCATAAAAACTATTTCTTATTAGGCATTACCATAACACATATTTTCGCCCTTTTTTTAGTTATTTTAATGATAATTTATACAATATAATTTACAGACAACATATAATTAAAACAGTTTAGCTTCATGTTTACAGAAGTAAACTCTTGTGGTAAATGATATATTTAGGCGAACTCGTAATGCATTGGATGATTTTTCAATCGATTGATTCAGAAAGTATGATGACACTGCGAATAGACTATACAGACATTTTGTAATGAATTCGTTTCTCTTTGCTTTTGATGCTCGTAAGGATATCATGAAGGACCGATTGGTAATGTTTTGTTTACNGTAATGAATTCGTTTCTCTTTGCTTTTGATGCTCGTAAGGATATCATGAAGGACCGATTGGTAATGTTTTGTTTACAGAGGGATTGAGACTAAAATACTTCACACAATAAAATTGGCACACTTTATACTATACCATTATACCTGTTTCGTCTTCAAAAGATTTTTGTTATTTGAAAATCCTCTGGGGCGTTCCAAATAAACAGTGGCCCAGTAAGAAATCAAAACAAAAGTGTACGTATTTTAACTCTTAGCCTGTATCCAAATTATAAGCCAAATGTTACACTTCCTGATTAATTTTTTTAAGACGGTCGGTTTCTCCGGCTGTTTGGTAATTTTCTTTCAAAAGTATGACTCAGTCCATATATTTTCCGAGATTTTCTACATAAAATGGGGGCACAGCAGTTGCTTTGGTAGTGCACTTACTTCTAACCAAGGAGATTGTTTTCACTTTTCGCAAAGTCACGCCCAGATTTCCGCATGTGCAAAAAAAACAGCGGACACGGCTGGTGGCTGGCAGGTATTTTGTTTCCGGTATACTCCCATTTTCATGTTCTTACTTTCCATCGCGGTTCCATCACAGAGTCTCACTACTTGTCACACTTCAAGGATAACTTAAGCCAAAGGGTCCCATCTTGAAACCCGGTCGATATCAACCTTGCTGTATGTTTTGAAATGATAGAGAAACGTTTTACACCCAAACTTGCATTTATAAATATAGTGTGTGTGTGTGTGTGCTTGTGTGTAAACCACGTGTTACCAAATTAATTGCTTAAATTTCTAGGAATGTTAAAAGATACAATAAAATATATATTTATTTAATAAATATAGGTTGGAAATGAATAAATAAGGTACATTTTGGCGTGGTTGAGAATGAGAATGAAACCGTTATATTTCATTTTAATAGTAATTCTTTACAAACACTCTGCAAGCTTATTCCCCTGACGCAACCCAACTTGACGTTTTTTGTGAGGGGTCGCTTGAAGTGTCTGGTATAGGAAACTCCAATTTAATCGGACGAAGAGCTCGTCAGTATCTGCCGTGATCTCTTCTAATATTCCTAGATTTTTGAGTCCTGAATTTTGTTACAACCCGGTATATTTACTTCTGCTAATGATCTTTAGTACTGTCGACTTGGGTCTTTCCCGACCTCAACGACTTATCGGTCAGCCAGAAACCACTCGCTTATCATCTTACTGTCATACCCCATGCTGCGCAACTCCCGTCTATCATTGTGGAGCTTGCGAAATGACGGCTGACACTTGACCTGACTCAATGCAAACGTCACGTACAATTTTTCAGATGATAAGCTGGCACTAACGTCTTAGCTAACACGCTGGCATCGTTATTTTAAAAAAATGGTCGTAACTATTTATCTCCATAAATGTAATCACACTTGGAAGGGCATGTCTAAATTGATTGAAACATTGCGCAAAAAATGGAATCGACGAAAAAAAAAAATTACAACATTAACACAAACGGACCGTTTATTATGGTTATAGATATGATGAACTGTTAGTACGTTANCTAACGTCTTAGCTAACACGCTGGCATCGTTATTTTAAAAAAATGGTCGTAACTATTTATCTCCATAAATGTAATCACACTTGGAAGGGCATGTCTAAATTGATTGAAACATTGCGCAAAAAATGGAATCGACGAAAAAAAAAAATTACAACATTAACACAAACGGACCGTTTATTATGGTTATAGATATGATGAACTGTTAGTACGTTATTCTACCACCCGCATCCAGGATAAGTGTGGTGACATGGCCCAGTGACGTTTAATGCTATCCTGCAGAAGATCACCCCGTAGTTGTTGGAGCTACCGCACTACAGTCGCTGCGTTGTTGGCCAGAGCTGCCATTCCACATCTATATTATATGTTCTGTACACAAATATTGATAAAGGACTGTCCAAGGAAAGTTGTCGACAGCGCAAAGTAATGCCTGGAAAATCCGTACTTTTCTAGGGCGGAAATTGTTGAAAAATTGCCCACTGAAGCCGCGCCATGAAAGAAAACGCACGAAACACCAGCATCTTCTCAATGTACTCTCTGGCTGTAACCAGAGAATGCTTGCCTCATAGAAGTTTCTCCATACTCCATTGGGCGACCAATTCCACCAATTCTAGCAGAGTATCACGGGTCCATGCAAAACCTAGCTTTCTTAGCAGAGTTGATGCATTACAAATCTTTAACCGTTCATGCCACCAAACAACGACACTATTGGAAATTGAGTCACCGTTGTGTGACTATCAACGGAAGACGGCATAAGGAATGTCGATAAGTTCAGCCTACTTCTGAACGTCGGTTAGCAAGTGTTTCGTGTGTAAATAGGGGTCGCAGACGATTCTCTTGCATGTTTGTGGACGGTAATAAGAGATAATGTTGTTTGAGGTTGCTCTTGTACAATGACAATTTCTTCTTTCTGGTCATCATTCTGGTACACAAAGTATCTTCCCAGGCGTGCATATTACCCTTCGTGTCCTCACTGCTTCCAAAAGTGTCCATGTTCAGTTCCAACGTTCCAAGTGGCAGGCGATTCGAATCAACAACCACTGTATCGCTATAAATCAATCGCAGTCTCTCAAACAGTGTTAGTTTTCCTTGGCTACGAACGATGCGACGCTAAGGTACGCTAGCAACTCGCATTCTTTCTACATGCACACTGATTATGATGCAAACAGTTTCGTCTTACATCAGTTCACGCTTCCAGTAATGGGACGGTGTTAGCTTCCCTAGCGGCGGCCGTTTGCAGTTAGTTGTCAGTCGACGAAAATCAGCTTACTCTTTCGTGAATAATTCTTAATTTTGACGCAGCTTATATGTGGCAGTGAAAGTATTTTAATGCAGACGCTAAATAAAGCTTTCTTACTTCATTAAAACGTGGGGAAGTATANATATGTGGCAGTGAAAGTATTTTAATGCAGACGCTAAATAAAGCTTTCTTACTTCATTAAAACGTGGGGAAGTATACATTTTTTTAAACTTTGAAAGTAATTTTAACTCATTATTGTCACTCGATAGACTTACCGATACAATTTTTTTAAAACCAAACAAATATCAGATTTTCTGTCTCCAGCATTATTCGCAAACAGGAAGAGACTACGCGGAGTGCAGAGATGAGCTGCTCTTTGAACTGCAGCGAAGACAAGACGTCACACTAGCTTCTTACTGGCACAGTTAATTGAGGCGCAAGCGATACCAAGAGCACATGACTAAAAACATTATGTTTGAAATGCCAGGAAAAATTTCAATGTTATTTGTTAAGGTCCAAATTACATAGATATGGACATAGATGTGGACTGTAATAAAACTATTATTTAAACATGATATGCCGCTGTAAACGAGCACTTAATATTAACTTAAACCCTTATAAACAAATAACCATATAGACTAGAGATGTTGTACACAATTGCAAATCATATTTTCAACATCAGTAATTAAAATAACAGTTTAGAATTTTCAGAATGTCTTCAGAAATTCATGGAGAATCATTTAAATCTTTATCTGTAATAAGGGCACATGAGCCAACGTGCTATTATGATAGCTATGGGTTCAATTACACGTGTTTTAAATGTATGCTTTGAAAATATTCACTGCTTCTCCTTTAATTTTTTTTAACGGGCACACGGATTATCGTGTGCCCAGTAAAGTTGGTAATAACGAACGGAAGGTTCCACGTATTGACGTTGAATTAAAATTGATAGGTAAACACTTTGTCAATACGGAAGTGATTTATTTTGCTTTGTTTTTTTTTTTTAATGCATGCAAGTGAAAGACTTAGCTCAGTTGTAAAATTTCTAGTATTAAAATTATTTTCCAGATTTAATTGACCGACGAATGAATAAAGTAATATGGCTCATGGCAATGTTAATTTCAAATACGGCGGAAGAGTAAACAATGTGCATAGAAGTAGATGTTAAGCAGGAGTTTCTAAAGTGCTTAGTTTAACATGTGAACAGTCTACACTCACGTTTCCTCGGTGTGCTTATACATGGCCCGTTCAAAGATGGTAGCATAAATAAATTCTGCCTATTACAACGTCAAAGAGATTGACTGGCATGCACGTTCATATAAATATTATAGCAGTGGGTTGTGTCGACGGTTATTTTGCAATTTTTTAAATTCTAACATAATATGTAATTAAATAAAACTAAACAAACCAGGTACATTCTTGAATTTCATATAAAGTTATAATAGTGAATACGTATGCAAATTTTATTTCCCTACAGATAGGAAATATTTTGATTCGTCGTTATTTTTTGGGGTAAAATCTCACCAATTTACCCGTATTACTCGATGAGGAAGACGCCGCAGTTCAGGTTGAAGAATCAGCAGGAATCGGAAACACAAAGAAGGAAATACACTGAAAAGCCAAAAAAACTGGTACACCTGCCTAATATCGTGTAGGGCCCCCCGAGCACGCAGACGTGCCGCAAGATGACGTGGCATGGACTCGACTAATGTCTGAAGGTATACAGGAGGCAAATAAAAGCCATAAATCCTGCAGGGCAGTCCACAAATCCAATCTGCGCCAATTTGAGAAAGGGTTGCACGTCTCAAACGTTTAATGATTCTCGTCAGTCGTCGTTTGTCCCGTTCTTTCACGATCTTTTTCCGGCCGCAGCGATGTCGANATTCTCGTCAGTCGTCGTTTGTCCCGTTCTTTCACGATCTTTTTCCGGCCGCAGCGATGTCGAAGATGTAATGTTTGACCGGATTCCCGATATTCACGGTACACTCGTGAAATGGTCGTACGCGAACATCCAAATGTTATCGCTACCTCGGAGATGCTATGTCCCATCTCTCGTACGCCGAACTTAAATCTTGATAACCTGCCATTCTAGCAGCAGTAACCGATCTAGCTGCTGACCGCATCGCGTTACTCTGATTGGTTCAATACCTCTGTTATCTGCATACGCACGCCTATACCATTTTTTTTTTTTTTTTTTTGGCTCTTCAGTGTACCACTCGTATTTGCCCCCGTATGCCCCAGTTTGATCTAAAGCAACTTAATGACGCGTAATTAACGTTGGCCCATATTACAAAGAGCAATGAGTATTGTCGTAAAGGCTTCCTATTGTTGTGGTATTTGACGGGTAGAAAGGATGATTTACAGCACCCGTATCACCCCTTTTTCTCGGAAACGACACGACACCGGGGGTTCGCAGAAAAAATGTAATTAACTATAACCTTTATGAATTATCGATTGGTAGTAATTCCATTACCCCGAACATACCGGTGGTAGAGAAACGGAGGGTGAATTTCGAATTTGCAAATGGGAACAGGGGTCGTGTATGGTATAATTGGATAAATTGTCGAAAAGTAAACAACATTTACAAAGACAGTCGTTTTCTGACGTGCATAGTTTACGCACAATAAAATAAATCATGTAAGCATATGGTTTGTGGCGTGCGTATATTACGCACAATGAAAATTGATCGCAAATGTAATTTACTTACTTCAAGAAAATGAAATCGACGAAAAGTTTTTTTTTTGTGTGAATACCTAGAGTACGTACAATTAAAAGGACCCTGTGTGTACTGTAAATACCAGTATGGTGTCAGAGAACTACCGTGAACTGGGAACTGGGAACACTCATTCGCATACAGCACTTTTCATAAGTGTTCTAAATTTTGACCAGCCTGTATCAGTCACGACTCTGCTCTCCGTCTTATATTCGCGGATGCTCGGCGGTCCTCAGCACTGATGAGAGACTATCACTTTTAAGCTGATACGAAGCCAATTTGCGAAATTGAACTAATGGGATTCACTTCACGACAAATAATTTTCGATGGTTATTCATTTGTTGACTAAGGGACATCTATAAGAAAATATACATTAAAAGGGGAAGTGGCATATTAATATTACATACAAATATTAGTGTTTTTGTTTTTACCTGAACTTTTCTCAACGGCCTGCTTAGGATCTGATTTTCATCCTTTTACTTCGTAGAATGTTGGCATTGTATGGACCCGGTTACTTTACTCACATGTGAATCAAGTTTAAGTGTATAACATTCAGGAACGTAAATATACGTAAAGGCTGCCCATGATAAAGTGGGCACTATTGAAGTAAACGTTACAAAAATATCACTGCCCCTATCTGCATATGTTTTAACGGACACACTGATTCGCAAACATCCGGTAAAGTTGGCAACGACGGAGGGAAAGCAGTTCCGTGTTTTAACGTTGAATTGAAAGTGTTAGGCAAACATTTGTGAATACCGATTATTATTTATTTCGTTTTCTGTTTCTTTTTTATGCCTGTGCGAGAATAAGCAAATTTTAGAAATATTTACTTCCCCAATAATTTTATATTATCACTTGACCGACGCATGGATAAAGTGATTACACTGAAAAAAGTAATTTGTGGCAACCACAAAATGTTTGTTAGTATTCACCTTCCCAAATAAATGTTGTGGTTATCACTAAATTATTTACTTGTCACCACTAAACTTGTGTGGACAGTACAAAATTATTTTGTTGTATCTACAAAAAAAAATTTGATAGGGTGACTTCTTTAAATAATCTTTTTCTCTGCGTATGCCCATGGCAATACTAGATTTACGCATGGTGGAAGAATACACGATGTGCATACACGTAGCTCTTACGTAGGGCTTTCAGAAATGCTCAGTTCACCATGAAGAGCCTATATACACACTTGCATGCTCTCTGTCTTTACAGCAAGCTACTTTTTAACCTAATGTTTTTTTGAAAATATTCTTCTACAAGAATACTTTACGTGCAACAATTGTGGACCCCTCTTCCTCAGGACCATACCCTGTGTTTGCTGGACTCCATGCCAGACCATGTGGAACAATGTTTCGCGGGGATGAATGGCCGATNCACGTAATTGTCTCGCCGCTCCATTTTTGTGATCACGTGTGTTACTCGTTTGAATCACCGCGTATAAAAAGTTTCAGTAACATACAATGCGTCCTCGTGAGCATGCCAATTTTATTGTCCGGCAGTGTATTATTCGCACATAAGCATAGCACAAGAATTTTTCAGAATTACTCTGAAGTCCAGCGGAAAACTTTACCTTTCCCCGCAACGTGGACCGCTCCGATGGCAACGATAACCACGGTGGAGCCAACCGTCACGGAAGACTTCAGGAAATCAGTCCAAACGACTGCCTTTATTCCTCCCTGAAATGAAGCACACTTGACACGTCATTCCGAAACCAAACAGTATTCATATGTAGTTTTTATTCAGAAAAAATTATACAATTTATGTCAATGAGAATATCGGTCGTTATTTTACTGCTATATCGCCTGAAAAAAAACATGAATACATACACGTAACATTTGAAATTCAAATAAGTATAACAAAAATTAAATTACTTTCATGGTGTTTAACATTTTTAAATATATGTTTACTCTATCTTTTTTCTATGTGTACTAGTCATGATTTAAATAAAAATCTTAACACTTTCAGACTGGATTTAATTTGTCGTTTCAGGTGTTGCATATAAGATATTTTTGAAGCATGCTGTAATTCAAGTTAGCGTAGCACTTGATTCGTTATCACAACCAATGAACCGTAATTTTTTTTTTGAGCTGACTGAATTATAATAATTCATGAATATACAAATAACAGTAACATAGTTTACGAATCATTTACATACAGAAACACACCTTGGGCATTGAGCTTTGCAGTGGTACAGTGCCTGAAAAGTAATCTGCCTGTGCGTTTTGTGCACAATCGTGTGCATGGTTTACGAATGAGTTAACGAAACTTTTCGATGATTACTCCTTCATATACCACATACAGTTCAATGTGTACGCTGCCCTTATATATTGTTTATTACAAAGAAATTTGATACTGTCAAGTACTTGCACAATACACCTGGACTGGTGTCATGTGTATTACAATTTAACGCGCTCTGTCGTTACAATTAGAAGACGTTGGATGTTGCTGCATTTATTTTTCTCTCATTTAACCTAGTCGACACCTAATTTAATGTCTTTGCGAAAAAATTATAATGTCCACATTAAAACCACAAATAACTTTAAGACTGAATTCAATAATTCCAGAATGTATTATCTGTTTTTAAAATTAGCGTTAGTTAAAAACCTTCTTACAATTATAGGCAAATATTTCTGTACTTAATACTAATAATTTATAGTTAAAATAAAATACGGAAATATATTGATTTCACTGTTATAAATCATTGCAGGAGCACACAAATTATAAAAAGTATTGTATAAGCATTAAAAAATTGTTTTAAAGAAAAACGTTTTGTAAAAATATAAAAGAATATGTTGAGGACTCCAGTTCAAACACGGCGAGATTGTGAAACAACTATAATTATACACAGATCACTAAGATATAACCTGAAAAGCTTACATATTGCCATACTTGGGAAAGTTAACGAAATAATTTAACTGTTTAAAGATAAAACAAGAGCAATAATAAGTTAACTGATTAAAGTTAGAAGTTAAAACCAAGTTATCTGATTAAAGTTGTAAGTTAAAGAACAATAAAAAATTTACAGTAAAAATAAAGACTCACAAAAGTTTTTAGTCGATGTTTATTCAAAATATAAGCAAAAAAATCACAGGTTACAGTCACAGAAAAAATTACCACAACTTGGTTGCTGGATGCCGAATCATATATGCCTACTTATCACAATTATGTAATAAGAATATTCTACAAAACCATTTGAAATAAAATTTATAAAATAAACTCTTATAGCACAACTTAGCACGAAATCAGACAAGTACAGTGACTACAAAAACAATCGAAATGTGCACGCCACACGAGAACCATCAACTGTGCAAATGTGGTGTTTGCGTAGTGAGAGATTGTTTCGATAGATTGCGACGGCAGCGTTGCGTGTGACCAACGATGATCTTCGGTTAAGTACATAACAACAGCGTATTGATCTGCATATCGTGGTATGCAACTCGTTGGCCGTCAAACACATTGCGTATTTTGAAGAAGTTGGTTCAAGATATTAATGGCATTTGCATATATTTCGTTGTCATCTTCGGCCAGCAGGCGATTTCAAAGTCTACTACCGTTAGTTTTTAGAGTTAACGAGATGTTTAAACGATTTAAAGTAAAATTTTTTTAGTTTTAATATTAACAAATAAGTCAAAATTTACACACTTTTTAACGATTAATTTTAATCGTTGATTTTTTAAATTGTTAATCCCAAGTACGCCCATTATCACCGAGTACTATAAGGTAGGTGAAAGGGGGAGTATGCAGCGCTTGACAGATAAGAACTTCACCACCATTAGTGGTGAAGTGAGCTGGAGATATGGGCAAGTTAAGCAAAGTCACGGCAGGGAAAAACGGGGGCTCGTCAAGAAAATCTAAGAGGATATCTTCTTTATGCAGAAAACGGGGATGGAAATTTCTGGCAACAGAACCCGACTTGTTGTAGTAGAAGGCGTGTGGTCTGGCCACTACAAGGCTATGGTCTTACCTTCCGTAGTACGATGGCACATTAGACTTACCGTCCACAGTCGAAACATACAATATCTCCAGCAAACGTCTTGAAACATCGCAGTACACGCACGTGTGCTTCACGCATGCTAGTCTGACTACAGCAAATACTAGAGGTACAGATTTCTGCCTTGTGCGCAACTGTTCTGGTTGCTGTGTAGCCAAGGAATGCCAAAACTTGGATTGTGATGTACTAGGTTCGATTCCCTTTATATAAAATTTACATTTACCTGCCATGGACAGTTTTGGTGGTATTAAAATAATTACTGTAATAACTGTAGTAAATTTTTTGGCTTTTTAGAACACTTCTTGACTGAAGTTTAATGCTGGCCACAATAGGCCTATACTGAGTACCTCGATAAACATTCATATTCATTAATACATCTGTCAGGCAGAAAATCATATCATTTCGCGGCTAATTAAATAATGGCGTACTTGCAGGATTTCTTTCTTGACTATAAGAAATACCAGCTACACATTTTTCAATGTGCCAGCATCCTCTCATAACCTTGTGTAACTGTTTTACCACTTTTTAATTTCTTAGAATTCTTATTTTTTAGGCAAAAATGAGCTTATGTACAGTAAATTTGTATTATGTGGTGTTCATTACACCAGTTTTGATCCAGTAGACATGGCATCATTTTATGTTCTTGTTCGTACCATGACTGGGCTCGAATAGTGAAGTCCTAGCGTACAATGCCATCTATAACTACCAAACGGTTAACAGATGTTCTCCATAAATATCCACAGAAGTTTTTGTTTAAAATGTGAAATATAAACCTATATTTAAATGACAGTGTGTTTAGTTCTCGTTCTCTTTTCAATGGAAAAATAAGTATTTTAATTCACACAGTTATCTGTCTATGTAAACATTACAATATCTCGAGTAACTGCTCACACTTTAAATGTAACAAGAGTGCCTTTTACAAGAATGGTGGGGCCTAGATAATACCACGAGAACATTCCCCAGACCATAACACTGCTCTCATCGCCTTGTGTTCGTCCAGCAATGGATGCAGGGTGTCGGTTTTCCGACGTTTCTCGCCAGACACTCTGACGTATATTCGTTCTATGCAGCATAAAACGTGACTCGTTGGAGAAGGATACTCGTCGCCAATCAACAGCGGTCCAGTCGCCATACTCTCAAGCAAATTCCAGTCGTTTTCGTCGATGCACCTGTGTTAGCAAGGGTGCAGTCACCCTGCGTCTATTCTAGAGCCCAATTCGAAGAAGGTGTTCGCTGAACTGTTGCGGTATGCACGTGTGTGGATGCCCCCTGGTTCATTTGGACGGTGATGTGTTTCACTGTAGCCTGTCAGTTGGCCTTCACACGTCATCGTAGTTGACGTTCACCTCGGACATCAATGGCGATTGGAGCTCCGCTGTTTCCACGACGGTTATTCCCAACGGTGCCATTCGTCCACTCACGATACACCTTTATCACAGAAGCACGTCAACAGTGCAAAAACGTCGCTGTTTCTAAAATGCTGCCCCCCTGGGCACGAAAGCCGATGAAGATCCCTTTTTGCAACTCGGCTATACCGCTTCCTTTACCCGTGACAGCAGGAAGCGCACTGTGTACAGCCGCCATTTTGCATCACCGGGAAGCTACTCTCTCAGCGCGGGGGAAGTACAGGACCTTGTGAGAGCTCTTGTCCTCCAATTTGTTTAGCATTTCTAGTGCCCAGGTTAGGGACAGCTAGCCTGTCCCCGGTGGCTGTTGATCAAACTGTTTTGCAGTGGTTAATTAAGCCAGCAGTCACTTTTGTTGAAGGACCCCTGGGAAGCGCCAGGGGACCTAGTACCCACTTACAGCCAGAGCCTGTTGGTCGCGTTTTATACCTACTTCATTCGTCCACGTCATGGGCCATATGTCAAGGGCTACGCGCTGCAAATGGCGCTTCTAGCAGGTACTCATAATAATGTGATTTGACTGTGGATAAACATAAATATAGAAATATATGTAAGTGGTATCATTGATGAAGGACCAAACAGCGCAGGACCGCAATACGCATAATTTATCCCCATATATGTGTTTTCCTATTTCCTAAGGCTTTCTCTCGTATGTTTGCATATAAGCTGGATCAGTGAATTGTTTAAATCAAGGATTGAAACCATGCATGCATAAGAGCTGTCTGCGTTTCAGATATTTCCTGGGTTTTATCGTTTGAGTCGTCAAGCTCAAATTGCTACCCCTACCAACCCCCCAACCCCCTCTGTTATATCATAAACTTGCTCCATAAAGGGTATATTCTTTTTTAGATTAAATCCTGTNTCGTCAAGCTCAAATTGCTACCCCGACCAACCCCCCAACCCCCTCTGTTATATCATAAACTTGCTCCATAAAGGGTATATTCTTTTTTAGATTAAATCCTGTACATCAGAGTAATGTTATGGTAAAATTTAGTTACATAAACTTACCGGAGATTTTAATAGTTACATGAATTTATATTTGATTGACTAGGTTGTCAAATTAAAACTGTCATTTAAATTAAAAAACCATCCACTCTTAGTATGTAAGAGTCAAAACCTGTAACCTACATTAAATTGTAATAATTTGAAAAGATATTTTAATACTGAAAGCTATCCATACATGGAAACGAATATGAACATTGAAAATGGACAGTTATTGCTGGCATATCACTCACGTGCCAAAATGTGCTGTGGAGCGGTCCCTGGCGGGGCATGAATCGTTGGTCTGCTCCCAGCATCCCGGGTCCAGGAATGATGCATCCACCCAGACTTCTGCTATCACTCACCCACCAAACTGTGCTGTGGAGCTGTCTCTGGTGGGGCATGAATCGTTGGTCTGCTCCCAGCATCCCGGGTCCAAGAATGATGCATCCACCCAGACTTCTGCTATCACTCACGTGCCAAACTGCTGTGGAGCTGTCTCTGGCGGGGCACGAATCGTTGGTCTGCTCCCAGCTTCCCGGGTTCATGAATGATGCATCCAGCCAGACGACCAGACGTTGCAGAGTACAGCATCGGCGCCAGGCACTCGTGTCAGTACCTACCATGGATGGTTCTACCGCAAGTTCGGGAAACAATCCTGCACCTACTCATCGT
This sequence comes from Clitarchus hookeri, assembly GCA_002778355.1. Classification (NCBI taxonomy): domain Eukaryota; kingdom Metazoa; phylum Arthropoda; class Insecta; order Phasmatodea; family Phasmatidae; genus Clitarchus; species Clitarchus hookeri. The sequence goes on along the minus strand of NQII01006896.1, from coordinate 77,682 downwards.
CGCCACCCAGCAGCGTGTATTCCTGGAGCTGTGGAGGTAGGATCCACCAGACCTGCTGTTGACGGTGACGAGGCGGAAATCGTGGAGTCAACAGTTTAAAAGTGCAAGATCTTCAGTGTGGCTGTGATGCCGTGGATGACCAATCTGGAACCGATGGACATCATTACGATCCAGAGACTTGTGCGATGTTTCGCAAATAGTCCCCAGCCCTTGTCCCCTGTGACCCATGTACCTACTACTTATGATCACGTCCGATAATTACTTAGAGTTGTCATCGGGCATGTGCATAGCGCTGGTGGGGGCCCGCGGGCGACCCGCAACAATTTTGGGTGGAAACGAACATTTCTGGGCACTAAATTTCGCGACTCCGATGTGCTGCCACGCTAATTTTGGTACCGAACAAAATATTTAGTTTAGATCTATCGATGTAAGCCATAAAAGCCAAATATACATTCCGTTACTTTCGTTTCATTTCCATATCACAAAGAATGTATTACTCGCTAACGAAGACGTATTCGCGTAAAAGAAACCCTAGGCCGTGTCTACGAAACTGATACACACCGATTTTTCAATACGATAGCTATTGTTTGGTAACTTTATTTGAAATTAATTTTTCCCCGAGGGATCAAATTTCTTATTTTTATTGACTATTGTCTTTTATATTTTTCTTCTGTTCACGATAATTTAATATTCTTTTCGTCAATGATTTTTGTTTTTGCTATCGACCAAGATTTGCGTTGCGATTTAATCTATGTTATTTTGATTTACATTTTCAGGACCTTTTCTAGTTTCTTTTGGAGATTTGATTTCGGCAAATTACACAAGCCATTTAACTTCTCAAAGTGCTCGTTCTGGATTATTGTCATTGATTCCTAAGTTTACTAACATTTATTTTTATTTAAGGACACCGGCAGTTCATAAAATCATGTAGTATGGAAAATTTTCGTCAAATGTTATATCTTCTGCTGTAGCATTTATATTTTCTGATAGTTTTTATATTCGTGTTACGATCACCAGAATGCCGTTTCGTTGCCCATATACGGAAGTGTAGAGCGCAGGAATTGAGAGCGAACCACCACTTACCAAGTGAGCGTTATCTCACCGCACATAGTCGCCGATAAACCAAAAGGGAGAAATATACGCATAGCGAATTTTTTGTTGGAGCGTAACAACAACGTCTTGAAATGAGGTGAAGTGTAGAGCGCAGGAATTGAGAGCGAACCACCACTTACCAAGTGAGCGTTATCTCACCGCACATAGTCGCCGATAAACCAAAAGGGAGAAATATACGCATAGCGAATTTTTTGTTGGAGCGTAACAACAACGTCTTAAATGAGGTGAATGTGGCGCAGCAGCAGATTGCAAGGCGGGAGAAAAAGGGAGTGTTCCTAGAAAACCCGCCGTCCAGAGGTGGCTACGTTTCCAATGATGCGTAAATTCAAATGACCTCACCGGGAATCGTGCCCGGTTTATCATGGTGGTAGGCGAGTGGTATGACCACTACACCACCGCGGTCCCCAGAGAACCATATGTATACAACGATTTGTTTTTCAATTTCGTTTATAGAAAGTGAAATAATCATCGATCTGTAGTAATGCTCCTGTCAATAACCACCAGACATTTTCTATCGGGAAAAATTAACCAGTGGAATCTGCATTCATATAGCGGTTTTCCTTGAAGGGCTACTAACACCATGTCAATATTCTCATTCTTGAAGTCATGTCTTGAAGTCACTTCTCAGTTTTTATTTCGTATTAGCCTAGGAATTTAACTGAATTAATTTTACATTACTACTATTGTTATAAATAAACATTGATAAAGAAAGTTTTAAGAAGTAACAGAAGTAATATATATCACAGCCGACAGCTATATTTAAGTCGACAAATATGGAATACAAATTACATTTCATTGAATCACTTTTCGTAGTCCAGTTGCAATTATACTATCAGACGGTAATAAATCAAATAATGCATTGTTATTAATAATCAGCAATTAAATTTTATTCCTAAAAAACAATAAAATTTATATTTTATTAATTATGTACAAAACACTGTTACACTAAAAGTGCAACAGTTTAATACTGGATTAATATGAAATTATGTACAGTCTATCACAATCTATCACAATCGTGAAATCACCGTATATGTTTACAACCCTACATATTAAAGTGACACCAAACACAACACTGTAAGTATATGCTATATTTTATTTATAATACGACGGGAGTTGCTCCAAGAGGAAAGCGGGTAGGTAACGTTTTATTGCAGAATTAGTTATATGGGTGCCGGTTAGCTGTAGAGAGCATGGAAGAGTGGGCAGTGGGCCGTTCGCCCATAAGGCCCTCTCCTAAAGATCCCTGTTGACGTGATAACGTCGAAGATGGTGATGGTTCCATATGGCTATTGTTGTAGGTATGCAACCTGTCGTACTTAGTAGGCGTAGACCCATTCTCACGCCACTAAATGTTTGTGCCACTTCACAACAACCGTAAGATTTAGCTCTTGCGTCTGATTTCTACCAATGTGATAATGACGAATAAGATAAGAATGATTTATTAGGGTGCTAACACTCTTAAGAGGCCGTGAAAAGATCTGACATGTAAAATGAAACAATGGAAGAAGTTCACGAGGTTTACTCACATGTTGACTTGACGAAATTTGCGCACACTTGAAGGGCTGTAGCCATACCCGAATCAGTATAAAGCGCATATTCCGAAAGAAGTTAAGCCCTTGGGTGCGGTGAGAGAGCAGAAGGTATGAGGGGGGAGGGGGAGAAGGTGACCAATCCCGGGAACAGAAATTAAATAGGATTCCAGAAATTATAAATCTATTGACGCTAAATTATATGTGACATAAAAACTATATGTGACCGGGGAGCGGTGCAGCAGAACCCCTTATCCTACGCGCCCGTGTTTCTGACAGATCATCATGGCGGCAGGCTGCTCGAAGGTCAGAGCGGTCTGGCACCAACATTTCAGAAAAGCAACAAGACTATATACATAGCAAACAACGACATGTTACATTGTAAGTTACCCTAGAGTTCTTACAAGACACTAGAAAATACAGTTATGTAGCTGATTACGCATGAGAAAAATACTGCGGTTTTGGCAATCGCCCTACAGAGACGTGTAACGGGAATGAAATTGAGAGGTCTCTTTCATAGTTTCTCGTAACAGCTATTTACAGGAACACTTGCAGCTTAATAAAAAGTGTTAAACATTAAACAATGCAAGTGATAAAGTGAAATGTGGCACGTGGACTCTGAAACGACTGGGCCAGTCCATTTTTGCAAAATTCGAGAATGGGTGCAGGTAATTATTGCAAATGCCCAATAAGTACGTATTTTTTTAGCAACCCCTATATGAACGGTCATAATCCTGACGGGAGTATAGAAAGAAAATTCTAGTTTGAGCCCCCGTCCACCCTCACTTTAGTTTCACCTTGGTTTCACTATACTGGAGGGATGAAGTGCCACACGTGCGGGCGCTGGCCCGTAATTACAGATGATGCCCCGATGGGGACTTCATTTGCACGACGTTTTCTTTTCCGGGTTTGAATTTAGAGGTGCTCAGCCAGCCTGAACGAGCACGCCCCCAAACGATACCTCTTCTTGTGGGCTTGTTTATATGGGTGGTGGGGGTGGGAGACGGGACAACGTTCCCAAACGCCATTCCAGTCGGCAGCGATTACGGAAGCCACCCACGGTTCAGGCGCGGTGAACCCGGCAGAGGGGCTGCGTGAGCTGCGCAGGGTGTTGCCGTGACGAACGGACGCTAGGAGCTGGGAACGCGGCACGCGTCAAAAAAAAAAAAAGGCTCTGCTCTCATAGCCCGTGCACTTTAAATAACACCGAAGCTAGCGGGTGGCGCACAGTGTACACGTTTCACCTTATGTACGGTGCGAGTAATTTGTTTCACAGAAGAAAAAAACTGCATCGCCATTAATTGACGTTGTTCTGTTGTGTTCCATTTCGATGTCGCAGGAATCGTCACGAGCAGACAATTCTTCAGCAGAAGAACTTAAATCATTAGATTCTGGCCCATTAGTTTTAGTGCAAAAAGATTTCGCTATTCTTCCTTTGCTAACAAGACTGCTTTTGGCCTCGCATTCTCTGCCACGTTTGGGAGTCGATGAGGGTTTTTTTGTATTACATTTGACTTTAAAACAAGATTTTGAAGGATAGCATAGCGAAATTGACTCTGCAGGGGAAAATACATAAGAAGTGGACTCATCAATTTGCGTAAGAATATGATGAATGTCAGAAAAAATGAACCCACAGTACTCGTTCACAAAAATACAGTTATCAAGGACCCCCTCTCTGCCGAAACAATTCCATCAACTTGGCGTTTTCCTCTGGGATAAATAACACATGAAACATGTATTTCAACAACTGACAACCCTGTTTCATCGACTTTGTATATAACACTTGGAGGATACATTTCCTGTTTATTTAAAACACAGCATAATTAATAAATGGTCAATAGATTTTTTTGTTAAATCCCAAAACCCTTGAGAATAAAGTGTCGTGTGTTTTCTGTATGACAGAACCACTTTGTGGTGCCCGAGAGATTGTCTCAGCCAGCCTTTTCCATTAACGCCAAGAACATGAAAAATGGGCGGCGAATGTTATTTAACACAAAAATCTTGTAGACCACATTGAGCACATCTGCTCGTGTCAGTTAAAATAAGTTAAGTTACATTGATATAACGTATATTAACCTGGTCTGCATTCAGATGTGGTGGAATAGTCTTTCTTCCCAATCTTGTTGTTGCTGCTACACATATGGATTTATTGGGTCAGTCAGTTAAACTAAAAAAGGAGCACGAATGTGTAATGGCATTCCTAATTTGTAAAGCTAGTAGTATTCTATATTTCTGCTCTGATGATTTTTCAAGACTTCGAAATTAGCTTTTAACGTATTTCTTTTGCTGCAACATACAATGGTAATATAACGTCTGTATCATTCTATACAGAGATATTCCAAATGATAGCCCTATTCCATATTTTTTTCTTCTAATAATATAGATACTTCTTTTTTAAAGTAAGAAATTTCTACTGCCAAAATATTTAGACCACCCGAAAACTTCCTGAAATTGATGTATTTCTCTTGCAACAGAAATTATTTTGGTTTTTAAATTTACATTAAAATTAAAATTCCAAAAAATTCCATATTTTGGTTTTGATAAGGTGCAATAATAAGAGAAAAACATCGACTTCATGAGGTTTTCTGTCAACAATGATTTAAACATTAGTAATGAATCCTACTAATATTATACCGTAAATGCGAAAGTCTCTGGGTATGTTTGTTACCACTCAGTTCCATAACAGCTTAACGGACTTTGATGAAATTTTGTATGTAAGTACTCTATGTCCTGGAATAGGACATTTGATACTTTTTATTCCGGAAAATTGTACGGTTCCTGTGGAATAACAACAAAACCTACTTCTGCAACGGCTGGGAACGTGACCGAAATATTTTTTCCGCTGGTGTAAGAGTTTATCAGGCCTCCTAATGACCTTTGAAATAGCTTAACGACTGCTATCAATCGATAACATCCGGGATCGAATATATAACGTGCCTGCCGAAGCCCGGAAGCGTTCAGATGTTATGCCACTAAACGGCCACCCATCCAAATGTGTGCCGCTGGGAACGTTGCTTAACTTTGGAGATCGATAAAGATCCTCAGCCAAACGCAAAAAGTAAAAAGTAGTACCTAAGTACCCTTATTTCTAAAGCTACAACTTGATGAAACTCACATTTTGATTTTCATTTATCGACGCTGGAAAGCGGAAATGTGGCAACTACGCGATAGTTGCACAGATACACTTCAAAATCAATAATACCCTACATCTTGGCTATCGGGTAAAACATATTTCCATCATTTTGGGCAGCCGTAATCAGTTAAAAACCTAAACCAACGTAGTATAATTTTATAATTCTGTTTTCACATCTTTTCCCAATTTATTTAGTAGTGTATCACTGTAAAACTCAATTGTACCCGGGCGAAGCCGGGCCGGCTCGCTGGTATATTATATTTCACCCTGGAACAACACTAAGACTTGGGTAATTTGTAGTAGGACTTATTCTAGCTTTTTTGTTTCCTTAAAACTACTTTTGAATACCTACCGAATTATACCAACTAAACCAAATTTACATTGGCAGATTCTTATTTCATTCTGGTGAAGTCGCACCGAAGTTCTTGCTTAATTTCTACATGCAGAGTACCAGTTTTATTGACAAATAAGTTTTCCGTGCATGTAAAGCAGAGGAAAAATACTGCTTTTTTAATTTTTGTTTCCGGAACACACATTTAATGACATATGTTAATTCCGGTGGACGAAGCACTGGATTTAAGCTAGTTGGAAAAACCTTCAACATATGAGCAAATATGCAGCAGCATGTGATGTAGTAAAACGTAAATGATTTTTTTTTGGGTAAATAATTGGTTTTTTACCCTCTACCGCAAACGTATTTATTCTTTAGATTTTGTAATTTACTTACTCTCATATTGGGAAATTGTCGTGCATTCACTTGCAGATATATAGTCGTACGAAACAAAAAAATGTAAAAATTATTTGTTTATACTATCCTAATGTTTTAAAAAAAAAAGAGTTTTGCTTATGGAGACGAAACGTTACGTTTTATTGCAGAAGTTTAATTATAAATCACCTGAAAATATGCATATTATATTTGTCATGCATTGTCAGGTGTCCCGAAAATAAACTTTTTGAATTTGTGACTTTTTCCTCGTTACATAGTTTAAAAGGTACTTACTTGCCTTAGGAAATATATTCTTATGAGAGTAACTTACTCAATGCGTGGCAGTGCACAACCATAAGTATGTTAACGAGATTGTGCCAGAAATAAATTTCTGAACCACTGCACAAAATTTCACGAAACGTTATCTGGTGAACGTATACTGTGAATACTTTTGTACTTTTCAACAGAATCAAATACTCACTTTCAAACTGGCGGCGTTACGAATTATTATACAGTAGGTTACATCGTAGGCTTCGTGTGTCCAGTTCGAACCAAAACTCTTTTGCTTTGGTCGTTTAAAAAATTAGAGTTGCCCTGAAAATTTATTTGTACCGTAACATGACAGGAAAAAAAATTAACTACCTCGCAACAAATGTTGAGTACAATTATATTTAAGAAATAAAAATAATTTGTACTTGTTTTTAATAATTTAATGATATTCTATAAAAAATATTAGTCATAAAATCATTGTCGAGTGGGACGGAAAAATTTGCATAACTCTAAAAAATTTTTAAGGCAAAGTTTCCGTGCATGGGAAGAAAGTAAATTACACATAAACGCTAAGGAAAATTACCATGCCTATAAACAGTAAAGTTACACAATTAAGAGGCTATTTCATAACTCAATATAAGGGGGAGATACCTGAAATAAATGTAAAAAAATTCATTTTCAATAATAAACAACAATTTCAAAATTCATCGGCGAGGATCAGGTGCGAACCACCTCACTTTAAAATCACAAACCAGTGTGCTGTTTGTTAATACAAATCAACTTATTGCAAACTTGTGTGTTTAGTTATAATTTATTATCTGCTAATTCTGAAAAGCAGTATTCTATAACTACCTGAATTACATTTAACCTATTGAATAAAATATTCATATAATTTTGAGACACTATTCCTGCGTGTAACAGCCAAGTGTTGGAATTAAATGACTAGAAATCTTAGCTGTAAAATTTCTAGTCATCATTAGCATAAAATATCACGTAGAAAACTCCGAAAAATTAAGTATGCTTTGTAAATAAATAATTTATGAAGTTATTGACTTTGAAATAACGAACTTGAGAATTCTCGGCAGTTAGAGAACATGTTCGATCATTTGGTCTAAAATATTAACTCGTTATGACAATTTAATCTTTCAGAGAAAAACCTTTTGCTTTTTCTTCTAGGCATTTCGTAGCAACATGCCCAGTACAGGACTTCTTGTTTGACCGAATAATCACTTTGTTACACTATGAAAAANTAGGCATTTCGTAGCAACATGCCCAGTACAGGACTTCTTGTTTGACCGAATAATCACTTTGTTACACTATGAAAAATGCTTAAAGTTCAAAATTACATGTTCATTGAAAAATGCGAAAATAAAAAATTATTTTCCGATGAATTGAATATAGCACATTAAAAAAATATAGTTTAAAATACTGATCATCGATTACTTTTCAGCCTTTAAATTAAGAAAATTTAAANATAGCACATTAAAAAAATATAGTTTAAAATACTGATCATCGATTACTTTTCAGCCTTTAAATTAAGAAAATTTAAAACTTTAACCCTTAAAAACTGATAACACCACTGTTAAATAAGTTATAATGATTTTTAAAAAAAATTGATTTATCAAAAGTAGGGTAAATGTTACCCTCTTATCTGAATCACCAAAATTACTGAATTTTTTTTTCAGGCTTGCAGGCGCTGCACAGGTAAAATGTGTTCTTGGCACAACGAAAGTGTGCCCACAGAAGACACTTCTTACACTGAACCATTTTCCCTCTTCGCCAGCGCTCCAGCAAAGGCCCCTAGCGTTCTGCACTGAAAGAAAAATATCGTTGTAGGAACCATAATACTGTAGCCATTACCCTCCAACAATGTTAAAATAGAGACAACAGTCTGTTTGGTGGTGGCTACCCTACGAATATTGTTTATATGGAAACGCCAACAGAACATATTGTTAAAGGTCAGTACGCCACAAATCAGTGGCGTCATTACTTTCTACAGAGTAATATGTTGCGATGACAAACCTGTAGGGTTCTGACCACAATCCGGTATGGCATATTCCCTGCAATGCTCCTCTGATGCCGCTGCAGAGCTGATTGTGCATCCCGCAGTAACATATGGCAGTGCTAACAATATGTTCTGTTGCCTTTACTGAGCGGTATGGTAGCCCTTGCCATCCTGTTTCATATATCGTAATTCCCTCGTCGGCTCATAGGAAGCGCTGCTATTTGTACTTATTCTTCAGAACTTGAAAAACAGGTCGTGGAAGCAGGCAGCCTCTTACTGCCGGACATTGTGTTGATAGATAGACGCCTTAGACCGCTCGACTATTGTCTCAGTTATTAGATTCTTGTTTTAAAATGTATTTGTCTTAGTTTGTTTAATTATTTTAAGCATGTCATGAAACTTGTCTGCAGACGAATCTCACAAGACAAATTAACATAATCTAGCTTATTCATTTAATAAATTAATATTTCCTTTATGATATATATATGTATGATATAACATTAGGTGTCATCTGATTTAAAAAAATTTGTTACGTGTCATTTTTGTGTTAACATGATTTACTTTCACATTGGATAATTTTTTGTACCAATAAAAATATGGCATTAGTAGTTCGTTTTTATGTCCTGTTTGTGTAAGTGATCTACGTATTGTAAAAACTATTAGGTGATTCCAGCACTCTTGTTGCTATTTTTACATTTGGCGCTTTCCATTGCGGTATTTGACAACACTCTAGACTTTAGAGAGTGCACAGTACCCTCATAAATTGTCAACAGCCTCCACTACATAAATATTACTTCAAAATAGCAAGATTTTCCTATTTAACATCTGTATTGTCAATTCTACTAGTTCTTAAATTTTAAAAAGAATTAGAGGGTGGCTTTAACAGTCTGCGACACTGTTGTAATTACCATACTTGTTTGTTAACTCTACAATACTAGCTCTTTAATCTTAAAATAATTTGAGGGTACCCTCCAGCAGTCCATGACGCTGTTGTAGCTAATGTACTGTTTCTGTAAACTTTTGAAAATATAAAACGTGATTTATACACAATATTCTGTTGCAGTTANTTGTAGCTAATGTACTGTTTCTGTAAACTTTTGAAAATATAAAACGTGATTTATACACAATATTCTGTTGCAGTTACCAATACGCACTGTTGGGTTTACAATGTTCTGTTACTCTAACAATACTTTAAGATTGTGTACACAACTATCTGCATAGTTCCTACTACAGAAAATATGGTTCCCAAAACAGAATAAATTTTAGCAATAGTTATTTTGTNCCAACTATCTGCATAGTTCCTACTACAGAAAATATGGTTCCCAAAACAGAATAAATTTTAGCAATAGTTATTTTGTTCTGGTAAAAATTTGGATCGTAAAGTATTGCAGAAAATTATGTTGCTGGTACTAACGTTTAGTTGCCGCTACCATAAAATGCAATCACCGAACGTTTGTGTTAAATTCTCTCCGCTGATTTCTATCGGTGTATGTAAAAATAGTTTTCATCCTCATTTTCTGATGACACGGATCTTCAAGGTCGATGTTTCAGTTTTAAACTTGGTTCCTTATTGTACCTGCCTAGCACATCAGATTTTTGAGTTTGCTTGAGAGTAATATTCTCCTTTGTAGTCTGTAGTTTTTTCTTATTCTCTCTTCTCTTTCAACTTACTCTTTATGAAGAATTTTTTCACAGAAAATGACATCAGTTGAAAGAGGTTTTGGTCGACGCTTAATAACGGCGTCTTGAGCGCGAGATACGTCAAAATCAAAATTGCTAGGCTTTGGTTATTTTCCATCTTAAAATGCCGGTAGACGTTATTGGAGTTGACGTAATTAATAAACTCGAAAGGAAGCGTTACTCAACAACTCCAGGTATAAGAAGTGAATCTATCAATAATTTTTCGTTCCGGGAACAGTACTAACTTACTTTTATATAGGTAACTGTTAGAAATCCTAGCTGCCAAAACAGTCTTTTGTAGGACCAAGCATTTGAGGTTTCTTCTCAAGTAAAAATACTAGATATATCTTTGTATTTTTACAAACACACATTTTTCATAAAAGTAACTAAATAAAATGATCAACTTTCTTTAGATACGCAAACAATTTCCTTACAGGGAAAAGGAAAAATAAAAATAAAAATTTNAAATAAAATGATCAACTTTCTTTAGATACGCAAACAATTTCCTTACAGGGAAAAGGAAAAATAAAAATAAAAATTTTATTTCAAACCTTTTACCTAAATCTCTGCCCAACACTCAACTCGTCAGTAGTGTAATTACCAAGACGAAACACAATATAGAAATAGGGACATAATTTTGTATTATTACAAAGTGTTGTAAAAGNGTAGTGTAATTACCAAGACGAAACACAATATAGAAATAGGGACATAATTTTGTATTATTACAAAGTGTTGTAAAAGTACAAAATATTTCATAGTTCAAATTGCAAATCTTTTTACAGTTTATGGAACGTGGGGTAGAGCCCCGAAACTTGCGGTACGGAATATTAAATTCATCATCGGAATGGGGCACGATGTTACAGTTTAACAACATGCCCCAAAATAAATGTAACAACTATCCCCAAGAGCAGAAATTTTAATTTTGAGTTCAGTTTTGTCATGCCACAGTGGACAAAAATTGAATAAGTGCCCCCACTTAAAAATAATAGCTACAGAGTCTTAACACATGTGCAATTACCAAGTTTTATCTCTACGTATCAGAAGCTGCGGAGAAAATGTCCCTAAACACAACAGAAAATTACACTTTCCTAGTGATAAAAACACGCACCCGAAAGCGGTGTTACTGTCTTAACATTACGTGATGCAGGAGGCTGTTCAACAGGCGCTGACAGCCACGTGCTGCGATGGGTGGCTTTCCCGTCAACTACTATTTATCAACATGCCTAAGAAACAATAAGCTCCAGTCTCCCCTACAATGAAAGTTTCTGTGGATTTTCTTTTGCATCTTTTATTACTGCTTTGCAATGTATACATTTCCAAAATTTTATTTATCTGTGTACAGAAAAAAAATGACCCATGAACGTGTAAAAAATGTATATTTCAATCGAGTTTTGGATACGCTAAATAAAAATTTTACAGCTTCTGTATTGATAAGCGTTAAAACAACTTCTGAATCTTTTGTTTTTCATCATAAANGCTAAATAAAAATTTTACAGCTTCTGTATTGATAAGCGTTAAAACAACTTCTGAATCTTTTGTTTTTCATCATAAATTTTACTCCTTTTTTATATTTTATTCCCTCTGTTACTAACACGCATTTGACCGTTTATTTTGAAGTCTACTGACACNTTTTACTCCTTTTTTATATTTTATTCCCTCTGTTACTAACACGCATTTGACCGTTTATTTTGAAGTCTACTGACACCTACAAACGTAAACAAATACACCCTTGGATTACCCTGGACACAAATAGCGAATATTTCGATTCGTAAGCTGCGGTGTAGACAACTAAGCTAGAAGTGTCGGGTTTCTGAACTCACGCGGCGACTGTGTAGAGTTTTAGTAATAAAAAAAATTTTTTTTTGCATTTTATATTTTTGTAAGTGTAATGAAATGTATGATCTGGTACAAGGGTTGCGGGGATCCAGAGCTTGATACTTTCCATGCTCGGGCATTCCAGTCGGCTGGCGGCCATGTGGGATGTCGGTGATCTCTTCCTTTGAAATCTACACCAAAACTTTGACCATACAATTTTTTAAAAATTCCAAACCATTACAAAAATGATAAACATAAAAAAATTTTCAAACATTTTTTAAAAATGTATATAAAGTACAAACATTATATAAAATGTTTTTGAAAATTAATTAAGAAACTTGGACTTTTGGAGGTCCACTCACACTACGTAAGCCGACGACTCATCCCTTCCAATTAATTGTTTTAACACTCCCCTTGTTATTCCCCTCACCATCACCACCATACCAACCCTCACTACCCATGCCTAACCATACCTCACCCCCTCGCATACCTTCACCTTCCGTCACCAACCCCCATCACCCCTACTTCCCCTCACCAACATCATCATTTTTTCCTCTGCCATCTCCCCCTCCGTCATCCATCACTCCCTCCCACTCCCCCAATCACAGCCATAAATACATATCCCCTGATTTGTCTGCCACCATGTTGTGATGTCACCTGACCACCATCTTGTATCTGGGAGGCCTTGACCTTAATCTCACACCTGTGACTTTGACCCCACGCCCATGACCTTGGGCGACCTTCAACCTAAAAAATCACAAAATACTTTAAAATATAATGTTTAAAAAAACTTCTTAAGCATTACAAAATATATAAAAAAAAAAGGGATAGCGTGTACTTAGGTACGCGCGTTCGGTGTGACTAAAATAAAAATTTCCCGCAAAACCACAAATACTTGAAAACACTTTCTATATTTTACTGTACAATTTTTGTCACTAACAAATTTTCACGGCACAATGTAAGAAAAATTAATTAATATTATATATATTCACAATGAATTACTGATATAAATGAAATGTTTTTCAATTCGCTTATTACATGAACTTATATTCTTTCGGTTTTAAAAATAACCACGTGATATGTTGTGTACCTTGCGTTTGTATATAGCTAGACGATACGCACATAACATCAACAACTTGGAAACACTTTCAAAATCTTATTAAACAATTTTTTTGGCTAACAAATTTTTCACGGGAAAGAGGATACGAGCAAAACCTCAAACACTTTTGTACCTTGCGTTTGTATATATCTAGACGATACGCGTATGCGCGTTGGATCATACCCCTACCACGTTCACTGTGGAATTTCGTTACACTGTGCGCACGCAACTTCCGTTGCACACTAAACTTTTACCCTCAATGCGCCAAAAGAAGTATAAATTCAAAATTTAAGAATTAAAAATTGTTTCCCTTTCCAATACCAATTACTGCGAGTGGGTATTAGCAGTTCAATTGACCCAATTTTCCTCGTCCACCCATGAGATATTTTATTGGTTTTACATCACATGCAAACCCTTTCCCCTCTTCACGCTTTCATCATTTGCTGACATTTTTGCCCCACACACCCCCTTCATTACTCTAATCTAGTTAACTTGTTCTTCATTAGGTATTCTATTACCCCATAAACCCATCACTATAATCCCACCAATTATTCACCATCGCTTAATACCTTAACGCTACCACCATTGTTTTCAGCATTGCCCACCAGGGTGCACTAGTGTGGGGAAAGTAGTTAATGTAAACAAAGTCACCCCTCGACACAGTTTCTCGTCGTATGCGAGAAGTGACAAGATATCATTCTCTTTTCTGGTATTTTCAGCATTCAGTCTGGGAAGTTGTATTTTAAGTTCATCTCTTCCATCAAATTCTGCAGGTTGTTATCGAACATTCTCGCAACTACCCACATATTTCAATACAAAAGCAAGACCTCTGCCTAAAATTTTGAACCCCAGTTTGGATCAGCAAGCTACTGTTCGTTTAATTGTATGCTTACGACCAACTGATCACGACTTCTTCTTGGGCGATACTATCGTCAACTCCAGTTGGACTCTCTGTTTTGTCATCGATCCTATTGGAAAACCACTAGGGTAGGGTCCTTGGAACTTGTAATGTATGAGCCCCACTTGGGTTATAGACAGTCATCTCCTGTGTTCTTCTCAGCCATCTATCCATCATTTCATCAATCTTGAATTATTTCAACAAATCTCTACAAATGAGCCTACAAACTGGCCAACCAAATCTCACAAATTCCGAAACCAACCAACCAGACCTACCAACCAGATGGCAATCATGCCCCAATAATGCCTCCAAGTCATTCCCTAAAAATATACATCCAAAATCAAACCTCAAAAAACATACCTCAAGAATCATACCTCAAATATACCTCAAACATCATATCTCAAACATCATACCTCAAACATAATACCTCAGAAACATTCCAAAACAATTTTACCTCAAAAATCATACTAGAAAAATTATACCTCAAAATTCACAACTCAATAACTGCTATCTTCTTCAGTTCTCGAGTGGCAGCTGACTTCATAATTAAAAGTTTCTTTATTATCGTCTTATCTTAATTATCATCTTCGTCAACATTCTTTTATTCAGAAGCAAGTTTTCTTCCATTGTCGATTCGACAATGAAGGCATTGGTTTCTACATTTCCTTATATGAATATATTTAGAAAACTAGGAATATGGAATATCACATAGGGTAGGTGAGGGTAGAGATGAAAGTGTGGTAATACAATGTAATTTACAGGAGTGGGGGCCAATCGTCTGCTGAACGTGGTGTGTTGGACCTCCGGAAATTTAAGTTATTTTTAATTAAATAAGTAATAGATTTTTCAATTATTTTTAAAATTAAAAGCTCTTTAAATCTGAAATTTATTCTTAATTTGTTTCTTCTTTTTTTTCTTTTTTTTCATATTTTCCAGGTTAAAGTCACTAAGGGTTACCAAGATCAATGTTAAAGGTCTAGGTTAAGCTCATCTACATTCAGCATGACGTACATTATTTCCTAATTGTGTTTTATAATACATCTCCTTAAAATCAATTAATTCTACATATTTGTATGATTACCTCAACGAAAATAAACCATATAATCTTCCCGAAACAACATTTTCTTTCATTTCAAATCTCCCGTCAAGCGGCTGAGAGATGCTCAGGAGATGCGCAGTAGGGTTTATGCGCATATCATACAGAATTTTCCCGCACGTTTATACGATATTTTTCTGTCGTGGAAGTAGGTTATACTTCCGGCTACGTTAATTTTACCTATTATGTAAATGAAATGTATTTCTTATACAAAGGTAGTGGATATTTTCTAACAGTTGTCAGGTACAGTTCCCAATATTCTTTTTACTGTGAACCATTCTAAGATTCGAATGAAACTCGATAGACTGGCAGTTGTTAATGTGAACCTTAACATAGTTGGTTATTGTACGCTTATGTTGGCAACATGTAAACATGTGACTGGAAATTTTTCATTTCACCTCTGAAGACAATCAATATTCGAGTAAAACGGTCAAAAATTTTAAAACCCTATAAAAGAGATATAATCGGCAAGTTAATTAGCAGGTCTGAAAATAAGTGTGGTATCCGTTTATGCCCAAGCTAAGCGAAGAGTTTTCACCATTCACCTTTACTTGAGTATTTATTTGTAACGGATTCAGCATATCGACGGGGAAACTATGTTGACTCCATAAAACACTGTCACATTATATTCGCAAAAACATCTAAAAAATATAATTCAAAATGTTTATATATTTGATAATTATAAGTAACGAAACCAGCTTTTATATGACAGAAAGTCTACGCCCTTTTGATTTAAAAAAAGAATAATTACATACAGAAAACAAAAGTAAAAATATGGTAGTTTTTATTACAATTTATCTCTCAAAAGCACAATTCCAATTTTATATTCATAACATCTTCATGGAACAATGTACATAGTCACAAAGTGTAGTCATGAAATACACAGAATGTATCCAATTAGAGTAGAAACAATTGGGTGAAATACGATCATTTTGTGTTGCCACCATCTCAGAATATTTTATATACACTTATGTACTTGATAAAAAAATTGTTCTCTTTTAACTTTGAAAATATGTTTAGCAGTTGCGATTGTGAATAATTTGTAAACAACGCCTTTAGGTTTTCATTGAGCAAAGTTAATTGTCTTTATTATCAAATAAAGCCACTATGAACTTAAAAAACGTAAAAACATTGAACTTGGATTTCAAAAATGAATTTTCTGCTTTGAGCCATATGCCTCGAAGTGTTTTAAAATCTATCAGAGCCATAATCTAACACTTGAGATCGCTGGTTCGTGTGCATGTTCCCCTAATAGCCTTAGGTATGTTTCTTATGGAGTCTGCTTCATAAAACACTCTTCCTATGCATAAGTGGGTAAATTTTGAATGTTAATACATATTGGTTCTTTCGATTGTGAATTTTCTGGAAATCCTTCGATTGGGATGTCCTTTGTTTTAATTCTTGCTCGTTTCTCGTATGTTCAGCCTGCCTTCCTGGGACGTGAGTTAACATTCGCGTTTTAAAAATATTTCTTGTAGTTGAAAATTTATTTAAATTGCTGTATACTCTATTTTTAAATATCAAATTAAAGAAATGTTTTGTTTATAAACACTGGTTATTATATATACAGTTATTCCAGTGATTTAATACAATATAATAGTGTAATGATTAAACGGGCAGCCATTATCATTGTTTATTGTACGATTACTTTTATATTTGCACATCAAAGGAAAAAATCTCAGAAAGAAAATTTTATGTTTTGAGTTTCGGGATATCAGTTTATATACTTGTGTTCTAGTCAACAGGAACACGCCAAAAATAACAATAATTTTATTTTGAAGAATGGAATAGCAATAAGAAGAAAACTAAAACCAAACAGCCATTTTGCAAATTTTAATTTTAATATAAACATATTATATTGAATGTTTAAGTATATTCGGTAGTGCCTTCTTTCAAAACAAATAAGCACGCCTTAGCTGTCATCTGAAAAATTGGTGACGTAATATACTTGAAAGTTGTGCAGAGGACTGCTATTAAATGTGCTACAGGCGTTTCAAGGCCAGAGATTCAAGTTCCCTTTGTTGTAAACTGCATATGGTGAAAAAACTTGCACACCAGGGCATGTTAAAGGCGACACGATGGTGAAAATTCATAGCTAGTGTCGCCCTTAAAGCTGCTGAGTTCCAGGTAGGCAGGCGCTTTGAATATGAGTGTATGATGGTGGCAGCAAAAGGCAGGATCTTTTATGTGGAACAATCATTGTTGCACTGTCTTTTGTCATACTTTTACTCGCTCTCACACATACAATAAAAATAAGGTCATTTTCAGCAGGGCAGGGGTTTCTTGTGATATCAACGGTAATGTTTTTCTCACTCACACGCGAAGGAATACGACATAAATGTGCGTCAGATTTGGTAGTGGGCAACGATATATGCACAGTAAAACCGTTTCAAGTCTTTCAATGACACGTGAAGAAGGATGATGTAAGAATTACGTCCCTCAGTCAAAAATACATTGTGTAACATGTTTGTTAGGAACCACACACTTGAAGGAAGATTAACTTTACAATATGTGTCATTTCTTAATAAGTCACGATGTATGCGTGATACTAATCATTCTCTGCATTCCAACACCCTTGCGAAATAATATGATAAAATAATGTAAGCATGGAACGAATCGTCGGGTATCGTCTCTGTTAAATGTAAATGAAGATTAGATTAAGAGGTTGTTGTCATTTCGATCTAGGTTACGATGCATGCATGATACGAATCGTCCTGTATCTCCTCGTACACGTGAAAGTTGACATTCAAAGGAAGTGTCGTTTGGTGGGATGCTGTGGTGCATGGGTGTAAAGAACTATCTCCACGAGCTATCACATACACAAGAAGGAAGTTGATGCTGAACGGTTGTGTCATATGTCAGCAGAGCATGGCTTAACTATGCGTATCTGGAACCTTGCTGCATCATTCTCACTCACGCACGAAGTAACATGAGTTTTAAAGAATGTGTCATTTTATATAAAGGCACAATGTGTACATGATAGAAACAATTCAGTTTATTTACACCTACACTCGAAGGATGACAATATGGAAATAATTTATATTTTGGCAGAAGGGCAAATTGTCTGCATAGAAGTAACTTCCTCCTATATTCTCACTCACTCTTGAATGATCATGATACTACATTTGTTTGTCGTTTGACAGAAGATCCTGTAGTGTACAATGTAATTAACATTAAGCGTGTTATCACGTGCACGCCAAAGTACTGGGGAAATAGCGTTTCATTTGGCAGAGGGATGCATGGTAGGAACAATTCCAAGTTTTACAAAAGCCTGTGCACCACGATGGAAGTTCCCTTGAAATATTCTATGCAAACTTGTATGAGCGCTGGTATGGATTGTTGTATCGAAGATTTTGTTGGCTTCTGGTCCTTTAATTGTACGTTTTCCTGATTGGTCGGGTGCAATTCTCAGTGGAAAGTTTCCTACAAGTTATAAATTTTTTTGCCATTCGGAGAGAGAGGGTGGGGGAATGTGTACTGAATAGTAGCAATTACGATTATTTTGCTTCTAGAAGAGCATAGCAAATAGTGAAAGAAAACGTGAAAATATAGTTTACAGACGCCATAACATATTCATGTAAAAATAATGGTATACATCCCCACAGAAAAAAAAAAAGGATAATGCATAATTTGTGATTTCCATCCTAGAACTACAATTGTAGAAGTGAAATAAAAACAAACGCACTCGCGATTCCTTGTGTGACTGCAAGTGTGGTTTCACAAGTTCTTCCATACAATCCTGCATACCTGCTTGTATGCTCGCTCGGATTGGAGGTCTCGTAGGAACTTGAACGGAACATCGTACCGTGGCGCACAGGCTGAACGTGACGTCGAAGTGTTTCTTTAGTCTTTGGCAGGGGGGATCATGCATCCCCGGAGTATCTTCACGCGGGTCTGAGAAGTAAGAGGAGGGTTCGTCGAGGTAGCTCAGATTGGGCCGTTGTACAACTTCTGCTTCTCTTGCGGTCGGACGGGTGGGCCGGCGTAACNCGTATCTGGAACCTTGCTGCATCATTCTCACTCACGCACGAAGTAACATGAGTTTTAAAGAATGTGTCATTTTATAGAAAGGCACAATGTGTACACGATAGAAACAATTCCGTTTATTTACACCTACACTCGAAGGATGACAATATGGAAATAATTTATATTTTGGCAGAAGGGCAAATTGTCTGCATAGAAGTAACTTCCTCCTATATTCTCACTCACTCTTGAATGATCATGATACTACATTTGTTTGTCGCTTGACAGAAGATCCTGTAGTGTACAATGTAATTAACATTAAGCGTGTTATCACGTGCACGCCAAAGTACTGGGGAAATAGCGTTTCATTTGGCAGAGGGATGCATGGTAGGAACAATTCCAATTTTTAAAAAAGCCTGTGCACCACGATGGAAGTTCCCTTGAAATACTCCATGCAAACTTGTATGAGCGCTGGTATGAATTGTTGTATAGAAGGTTTTGCTGGCTTCTGGTCGTTTAATTGTACGTTTTCCTGATTGGTCGGGTGCAATTCTCAGTGGAAAGTTTCCTACAAGTTATACATTTTTTTGCCATTCGGAGAGAGAGGGTGGGGGAATGTGTACTAAATAGTAGCAATTACGATTATTTTGCTTCTAGAAGAGCAAAACGTGAAAATATAGTTTACAGACGCCTAACATATTCATGTAAAAATAATGGTATACATCCCCACAGCAAAATAAATGATAATGCATAATCTGTGATTTCCATCCTAGAACTACAATTGTAGAAGTAAAATAAAAACAAATGCACTCGCGATTCCTTGTGTGACTGCAAGTGTGGTTTCACAAGTTCTTCCATACAATCCTGCATACCTGCTTGTATGCTCGCTCGGATTGGAGGTCTCGTAGGAACTTGGACGGAACATCGTACCGTGGCGCACAGGCTGAACGTGAGGACAAAGTGTTTATTTAGTCTTTGGCAGGGGGGATCATGCATCCCCGGAGTATCTTCACGCGGGTCTGAGAAGGATGAGGAGGGGTCGTCGAGGTAGCTCAGATTGGGCCGTTGTACAACTTCTGCTTCTCTTGCGGTCGGACGGGTGGGCCGGCGTAACNTTCGTCGAGGTAGCTCAGATTGGGCCGTTGTACAACTTCTGCTTCTCTTGCGGTCGGACGGGTGGGCCGGCGTAACGTTTCATGAAGGGCACGATGAGCTTGGGGTCGAGTTGTCGGGTGTCGGTGAAGCCGGTCATCCAGCTGACGGCCATCCCCACCAGCAGCACCACGAGCGTACCTACCACGCTGTACAGCATGTAGGAGATGCGGTACAACAGGAACACGTCCGCCGGATCGCTGTCCGCTTCCGCCGGCCACGTCGTCCTACAACCAGCACCACAAGTTACACTGCATCGAACAATGATATTACTACTCTCTATAAAACATTTGTTGTACTTTTACAAGAACAATCTTTGCAACCCAGTTGCCAAGAATATCCTTTGTAAAACTACAAACAGTTTTCTTTTAAAATCTGCAAAACATTTATTTGCAATATTAAAACTCACATTACTTTATTGAGAAGTGTACATAAAATATTTTTTTTCATCGACAAAACAAATGGTATATATTGATAAGAGAGAATAACTGAAAAGAAAATCAATACATAATTTACGAAAAAAAATAATTAAACTTTGCCAGCACGGGGAATATAACCAAAACATGTTATATTATTGACCGGTAACCTTAACCCCAAAACCGACTTGACTAAAGAGTTAAACGCTTATTTTTCTTGTAAATATAACGACAAGTACCTGCAAAATATTAATGAAGTTATTTGGTTAAGAAGAATAGGTATATTTATTTCATCTTAAGCATTATGATTTTGAGTTAAGAAATTTGGACGTCTCTTAACAACGAGGTCTCGAGAGCCGATTTAAGTTATGTGTAGCTAGGCAATTTTAACAGTTAATGAATAACACGTTCACGTTTTATAGATTTATTTTTAAACGCAACTACACTTTTCATCACCCATAGTTATTGCACAAACAGCTATGTACGATTTTACGTTGTTGATTGTCCGCCATTTTGTTGCAGTTAATGGATATTGTTCAGTATAGTACAAACATTTCTTGAAGTAAGTATGTTACAAACGCGGCCCTTGCAGTTTTCAAAACATGTAATTTTACAAGAGAAATCTTTCTACGGTTACATTTATTATACGGTATAGAGCAGCAATAGCTAGTTGACACCTAGCTATTTGGCGCATTTATAATGTCGACCTTCGTAGCACTCCAACTTACGTTCGAGTCTCGGGTAACGAGTGGGTGTCAATTTGTGTTGGCCATTGCAATACTGCCTGAGTCACTGTACTAGTGAAAATAACACCGGAGTTCTGAAAGACTTAGTCCTGAAGAAAGGGAAGGAAAAGAAGGAAAGTTAACACAGTGGACTTGCATTCGGAACGACCTGTGTTCCACTCCTGGTCCAGCCATTCTGAATCGGGTTTTCCCATATTCCCCCCAGGCAGAGGCAGAGAAGGGTTGCATACATTGCCGCTCTTGTTCTCCTATACTGACTGTCCGCATTGTTGGTTTTCTTTCTAATGTCGTGGGCCCTAACCATTAATATCTGGTTCGGATATAATATAACACTTTGGAAATTCACCCTTAGTTTCTTATTCATTAACTGTTTAGTGCCCATCCTCCACATTTACTTGCAAGGATAGTCACTGATCTAATTATTTGTATCAAGTTATCTATACAGTAAAAAACTTTAAATTTATGCAGTTATAATAATGGAAGAGTTATGGAAATTTCTTATACATTACTTATATTTGCATCAATCACCAAGAAACCAATTTGGGTGTTTTAGCTGTTGAAAATTAGCTCACTCAATGTGATCTAAGACATTAAACTAATTGACTTAATTTGCTGCTCAATTTACTAGAATGTTTCAGCCAATGCTTATATTAGATTACACGAAATTAGACGAACGATCGCTTTATTAGTTATAACGGCCAAATACATGAAGTTAGGCGGACATTTTCTGTTAAGGTCAACTTCAAACGTGGTTTATTGCCAGTGAATAAATAATAAAATAATTTAACTATCGCAATTTATAAATTTTGATATGTATCGATTTTATATTTTACGTCCCCAACTTGTGAAATGCTAACTATATATATGCTTATTCTTCCTGTCTTACAGAGTCAATATGGATGAAACAAGGTCAGCACTAATATTTTGCCAGCTGCTCGACTAATTTGTAATTATGCCAGCCTGAAGAAAAGTTGCTGGATTGGGGCGCAGCAGAGGAGGAATGAATATGGGGGAGGAAAAGGGAATAACCCGAGGAAAATTCTCACTTCACAGCAGTGTTAGCCGCACTGCACGCATGAGAATATTAGTCTAAAATTTAAAGCCCGCCGGGTTCTGGAATAGAACCTTGGACCCCACCGATTAGAGGGCAGTAACTTATCCATACTTGAGCCGCGAGTGCTTCCAGGGGAGGTGGTAATCGTCGAATAAAACTATATTTTTGTACAACATTTTTGCAAGGATGCCAACAGGTCTCTTTAAAGTTGAAACTGTACTTTTTCATCAATATTATTTTATGATTCTTATTATGGGAGACATTCGTGTATCCCGCTTACTTACTGTACCAACCTCCATTCACGTTCAGAAACCACTCACACAAAACTATCGTTTTCATAGGGATCGATACACAAAATCCGTTGCTTAATAGACGGCAACGAACATATTCTTTAGTACTATCGATTATTTCATAAAAAATTGGAAACAGAAAAATCTAGATTTAAATCCTGGATTCCAAGAACTTATGTTGAGTCCTATAAATCATTTTTTGTACTATTTGACTTCTAAAACTGAAATCATTTTATTTATCTCAAATATTTGAATTTACGTCGAATATTTATGTTGGACCTACGTTCTTACATTAATTATTTCATTCTTGCAGCATTTATATTCCATTGTCTTTTATTATATGTTTCAAGTGTTGGAAATTTGTTGTAACTTAATACATGATATCTATATTAACTTAAGTCATAAAGTACTAATTTTTTGCAATGCTTTTCTGTCGTGTAGGTAATAAGCGGTGCATTATCAGAATAGATTACTTATGCAGAAGTGACTCAGTAACAAAACTAATAAAGAGTATGTATAAGTGCACTCAGATGAGACGTATCACCCAGTGGGCTAATTTCTAGGAACGACAGGTTTTCGCGTCACTTCAGAAACCAGACTGGATTAAAAAATGTCCATTCCTTCCACTTTTGTAATAGGGAGAGTGTTAATTGCACGAGACAAATAAAAAAAAGAGCCAAAGAAAATTATAGCCTACTACACACTAATGACCTAATCCTGTGTGCATACGTCATCGAAGGAAAATTCTTCCAACCAAAGCAGCAGTCTATGGAGAAACGACTGGTTATTGAGCAAGGACGAGACTAGTGCCAGCACTGATGGTAAAAATAAATGGGAAGTGAACGGATCTACACTGTAAAATATATTCTGGTAAACTTCCTAAACTGTAACGGAAGTTCTTAACCTTTCCACTGTATAGAAATAATATCACATGACAGGCAGCAAATATATAAATATTGAGCGTCGTTACTATACAAGGCTGAGGGCTTCCCTGCGTATTTCACTGTTTCATGAACGAATGTGGTAACGGCACCCTGGATGTGTGGGAAAATAGTTTACCATTCACACTTTCTCACTATTCGTGCACATTGGCATGGTAATTTTACTATTAATTTTTTAGAGTGACTGATGGCAAATATATTGGATTTTAATGTGCAATGGAAATAGAGAAAATTCTGTCATGTTTAAGTGTTTAAAATTTTGTGAAATTTAGATAATTTTTAAATTGTGCCCCACTTCGGAGGTTTTGAAGGCTAAGTACTCAATAATAAGTGTCTTTACGTCTATCCAAATAGATGAGAGAAATTCATGGGCAAAATATTACTCATCGCGATTGTGGGTTTTAACATATCATAAATAATTTTAATACAGACAGGATAGGTCCCTTGGAAAATTCCGTAGTAATGAATATTGTATTTTTAATAATATGAAAACTGCACAATCTACAATAGTAATTTTTTTTTAAGAATTCCTCCATTAATTCAGAAACTCTTAAATAGGGACCTACGGGAAAATTAATTAGTGAGATTCATGACAGGCATAAATAAAAATCCTTAGATTGTAATCCGAATGTAAAGTAGAATTGTTAAACCAGTTTTGCAGAAAGCCCCACGTGTTGTTTTCAAATTATCTACGGCAACTTAAAATATCAATTTGTAAAAGTTATTTATGTTTATTAAACCTTTGTTTTGTATCTCTAAGGTTAAAATAAGGGCATCTCACATATGAAACTTAACATCAATTTTCCCTAAAAACCAAATAAACAAGCTAATGCCTTACTCTGAATTCCGCTGTCTTGAAAAGCATTACACTACTGAAGTGAGTGCAGCGAGAAACATGCATTTTAGGGTAATTTTTTTATTAAAGGTATAACTTTCCTTATTCATGCTGTGCAGGTAAACCACTTACATGTTACTGTAACGAGCGTCACCGTGAAGTACCATGGTTATAACAACGCGAGTCTATGTGTTGTTTCGTTCTCTCCACAGTGTGTCCTCCTAGATATCGTACACATGATTCATCTCAAACGACTCACGTCCACTTCTTGAGAAATCTTAATATTATTTCGACAGCTACTGTAATTATTTTATTACGAAGGAAAATATGTGACCCGTTTACCAGCAGTTCTAGTGTAATTACGAGGGTATCAACGTGCTCATCGTTTTGCAGTGCAACATTGCAATTTTAGCAGTAAGAGTTTTTTTTTTACTCCGTAGGTGGTAGAATGTTTTTTTTTGCACTTGAAACATTTCTTAGTCTTGGAAAGGAGGTACCATTAATTTTAAGTTATAAATGTTGTAGANGTTGGAAATTTGTTGTAACTTAATACATGATATCTATATTAACTTAAGTCATAAAGTACTAATTTTTTGCAATGCTCTTCCGTCGTGTAGGTAATAAGCGGTGTATTATCAGAATAGATTACATATGCAGAAGTGACTCAGTAACAAAACTAATAAAGAGTAGGTATAAGTGCACTCAGATGAGACGTATCACCCAGTGGGCTAATTTCTAAGAACGACAGGTTTTCGCGTCACCTCAGAAACCAGGCTGGATTTCAAAATGTCCATTCCTTCCACTTTTGTAATAGGGAGAGTGTTATTTGCATGAGACAAATAAAAAAAAGAGCCAAAGAAATTATAGCCTACTACACACTAATGACCTAATCCTGTGTGTATAAGTCATCGAAGGAAAATTCTTCCAACCAAAGCAGCAGTCTATGGAGAAACGACTGGTTATTGAGCAAGGACGAGACNAGTCATCGAAGGAAAATTCTTCCAACCAAAGCAGCAGTCTATGGAGAAACGACTGGTTATTGAGCAAGGACGAGACCAGTGCCAACACTGATGGTAAAAATAAATGGGAAGTGATCGGATCTACATTGTAAAATATATTCTGGTAAACTTCCTAAACTGTAACGGAAGTTCTTAACCTTTCCACTGTATAGAAATAATATCACTTGACAGGCAGCAAATATATAAATATTGAGCCTCGTTACTATACAAGGCTGAGGGCTTCCCTGCGTATTTGACTGTTTCATGAACGAATATGATAACGGCACCCTGGATGTGTGGGAAAATAGTTTACCATTCGCACTTTCTCACTATTCGTGCACATTGGCATGGTAATTTTACTATTAATTTTTTAGTGTCACTGATGGCAAATATATCGGATTTTAATGTGCAATGGAAATAGAGAACATTCTGTCATGTTTAAGTGTTTACAATTTTGTGAAATTTAGATAATTTTTAAATTGTGCCCCTCTTCGGAGGTTTTGAAGGCTAAGTACTCAATAATAAGTGTCTTTACGTCTTTCCAAATATATGAGAGAAATTCATGGGCAAAATATTACTTATCGCGATTGTTGGTTTTAACATATCATAAATAATTTTAATACAGACAGGATAGGTCCCTTGGAAAATTCCGTAGAAATGAAAATTGTATTTTTAACAATATGAAAACTGCACAATCTACAATAGTAATTTTTTTAAAAGAATTCCTCCATTAATTCAGAAACTCTTAAATAGGGACCTATGGGAAAAGAAATTAGTGAGATTCATGACAGGCATAAATAAAAATCCTTAAATTGTAATCCGAATGTAAAGTAGAAATGTTAAACCAGTTTTTCAGAAAGCCCCACGTGTTGTTTTCAAATTATCCATGGTAACTTAAAATTTCAATTTGTAAAAGTTATTTATGTTTATTAAACCTTTGTTTTGTATCTCTAAGGTTAAAATAAGGGCATCTCCCATATGAAACTTAACATCAATTATCCCTAAAAACCAAATAAACAAGCTAATGCCTTACTCCGAATTCCGCTGTCTTGAAGAGCATTACACTACTGAAGTGAGTGCAGCGAGAAACATGCATTTTAGGGTAATTTTTTCATTAAAGTTATAACTTTCCTTATTTATGCTGTGCAGGTAAACCACTTACATGTTACTGTAACGAGCGTCACCGTGAAGTACCATGGTTATAACAACGCGAGCCTATGTGTTGTTTCGTTCTCTCCACAGTGTGTCCTCCTAGATATCGTACACATGATTCATCTCAAACGACTCACGTCGTCCACTTCTTGAGAAATCTTAAAATTATCTCGACAGCTACTGTAATAATTTTATTACGAAGGGAAAAATGTGACCCCTTTACCAGCAGTACTAGTGTAATTACGAGGGTATCAACGTGCTCATCGTTTTGCAGTGCAACATTGCAATTTTAGCAGTAAGAGTTTTTTTTTTACTTCGTAGGTGGTAGAATGTTTTTTTTTTGCACTTGAAACATTTCTTAGTCTTGGAAAGGAGGTACCATTAATTTTAAGTTATAAATGTTGTAGAATCCAATTAACTATAGTAAACTATTTATTAATTACTCCGTTAGTAAATTATTATTGAAAAAATACGGTAAAAATAACTACTAAGGATTTATCATACGAATAATATTTGTTGACACTTACGGCGATGCACCACGAAAAGATTGCCTCGCCTCCCACCAATAAATGTAATTTCTAAAAGCGCCTTTATTGTTGGTTTTTTTGTGTATGAGTTATATCATGTGTTTGCATATCGAAGACACGTTCCATTACATGTGTAGTAAGTTCCAGTTATGTCACTGAACTGTAACGAAGCAGATAACCCGAACTGGTTATAAGGAATTGAAATACATATAAATTAAACCGAAAAATTATTTAATGAACAAAGTTGTACCAGTTCAAAGAGTTTAAAGTTCACAGTTTGTTAGCGGTTGTTAATCCTATTAAAGGTATTATCCATTTGCGCATTGGTGTACATAATGTTTCGTGCGCGAAAAATTTGTAATAACCAAAAAAAGAAAATGTCGATTTTGTAAACGCCAATTAATAAAAAGTTATCCTTTATTATATCCTCTGGAAAATTCTATAAGAAAATGGTTACATAACTGCTCCACATCTTTCTCGGATATAAATAATTATGTCTGCAAAGTAAAAAAAAANCTATAAGAAAATGGTTACATAACTGCTCCACATCTTTCTCGGATATAAATAATTATGTCTGCAAAGTAAAAAAAAAATCCACATGTGAGACAAATGTAAGTGTAAAGAGCAGACTGACGGCTGCTGTTCTGTTGGTGTTCATANTAAAAAAAAATCCACATGTGAGACAAATGTAAGTGTAAAGAGCAGACTGACGGCTGCTGTTCTGTTGGTGTTCATAAACATGACAGCATCAAAGGCGGGGACATTTTATTAGCAGTGGGCAGCGGAATATTAATGAAAACCTTTTTTGCTGTTAATTCGTGTTGTATGTTCACTTCTGATATTAAGTCAAGACATTTGTATCTGTTAAATTAAAAATTACTTCGGAAATACACCAGTGCAGAGCAATGATGCCATGGAAAGTACAGATTAAGGTGTTAATAAACTACACAAGAACGGTTCCTTCTGGGACTATTTTAGTTTTTTAAAATATCTTTTGATATCACTTAGTCTTGGTTTTGTTCTCGTGTATAATTTTGTATTCGTCCTTTGCGCTCTCCTTGGATACATATCTCTGCAATGGCATACGTCCGAAGTAATTTTTCGTTTAATTATTTATTCCCTCTGCAAGTTCCATTTAAAGAGTATACTTACATCGAGGTACTTCGGGGAGTGGCGTCATATGTGGTGTTCGCCTCGCAGCCATCCGTGGAGAACGGCAGGTATGGAAACGTCTCGATTCCTATGGCGTTCGTGTGTTGCGCCCCGAACACCATCCACCCCATGAAAAGCAGTCCCACGGTTGTCCCGGCCAGCGCACCCTGCATCACACACGCAATGGCACTCCTCACGCTCACCCAGCGATTTCGAACACAGAACCGACACCACCATAGACTAAAGACGAGGTATAGTGCCCAGCAGACTTCTGAGCACGCCATTACCCTCATGCTGTTTGTTCTGTAGCCCGACACGGCCCGGGCAGTATCTGAACGACAGCAGAACGGCCCGGCAGCATACACACCGTCCCACACACATCCCGTCTTTAAGCTTTGGTAACAACAGTAACGACACACCACCTGATGTTTGTGAGACAGATTAAATATAGCATCACCACCGCTGCGCTCCTATCTCTTCCCCCCTTACGATACTCACGCCGCTTTACCCTTACGGGATTTTCCCAGACGTCTGCCGTACACTATAGACTGATTTTACTGGTTTTCACCTTTCATTCTTATCCCCAAAAATGACTCAATATTTGCCTACAGGACTACTNTATAGACTGATTTTACTGGTTTTCACCTTTCATTCTTATCCCCAAAAATGACTCAATATTTGCCTACAGGACTACTTAAATCACGTGCCCATACAGTGATGTGTATTTTTTTTTTTGCCATCAGTGCAACTTCAAATAAATAAATGAGTTATTTTTTATTCTTAAAAAACATGTATGTGTTGGAAAACTAATAGCGCACAACTGGCATCGCCATTCTTTGACCACGTTATGACTGGATCTCGTGCTTTTTGAGTATTTTATCTCCAAGCGCAAACATATCACTGTTTTCTACGCTGTCAACGCTTAGCTTATATATTTGTTTTTATGAGTTAAGTTAACTAAAAATAGTTATTATTAGAAAAATCTGGAAAATATATTCAAGTTGTGTCTTTTGATGTACTAATGCAGAATANTATTTGTTTTTATGAGTTAAGTTAACTAAAAATAGTTATTATTAGAAAAATCTGGAAAATATATTCAAGTTGTGTCTTTTGATGTACTAATGCAGAATACTGCGATACGTAACGTTGTGTTTCTGGTGTTTCCCTTCATGGTGATGGTCGTGATGGTTGATAATGATGAAGACGGTGATGGTTACGACAATCACGATAATGAAGGACGATGGGTTCGGAAGTTTGTAAGTTTAATCATTGTCCGGCAACAGAATGGTAGGTAAAGGTTGAGTCGCGTCCTGCGAGCCTGTGCAAGATAAACCTGTAGTTGATCGTCACTAACTTACGCAATATGGAATTATTCNTGAGTCGCGTCCTGCGAGCCTGTGCAAGATAAACCTGTAGTTGATCGTCACTAACTTACGCAATATGGAATTATTCCGTACTGACCTACGCAGTATGGAATAATTATAGGGTTCGATGCCGAGAAACGAATTCGAACCCTCTGGGTGAAAGACAACGGTGCCACCAACCACATAACTTTGGCGATCAGTCGACGAAACTGGTTTCTGTGTATAGTTAGCACGAAATGGTTGTGCGCACCAAAAGTATGCATATAATGTTGAAACAACCGAAAATGTGTTTGGACCAACACATTATTTTTAACAATGTTATTTAGTTCAAAGGAAGCAAGAGTGGTTTGGTCGTGTTAACCAATTATTTTTCAACATAAACAAATACTCTCCAAGTTAATACATTTGTTACCAGAAACTATTTCTCTTTCTCAGTGCAGACTGTCATTTGTGATATGAGACAGAGAATAGAGCCCATCTTGACGTGGTTCGGAAGGAGTACTTTTTTTTTACCTGAGTTTCACATTTAAAACTATATGTTTCATAAAAGCACCAAACATTTGTCTACATTTTATTTACTAATAGTCCTCAAATACAAACTTTTCTGATTCACTATTTGTTCGTATATAACTGAAGACATTTGAACCACTGATAGGTCATAACATAAAGACTTCTGAAGTGTAAATGCAAAATATAAAAAATTTTGGTACAAAGTAATATTTTATATTAAGATAGGAGATTGTTGCTACTTTTTTTTTGTTTGTTATTTCTAACATTTTAAATTGTATACATACCATGCTATGTTGGTTGTCTCACCTTAGAATTGGCCCAAGGAAAAAACATTCCAAGGGTGAAGACTCCAAGAAACACGCCAACTGTAACTCCACTCAGGCTGACGGAAAGCTTTGAACAACAGAACATAATTCATTGTTACCACTGTTCTAAATGTTATGAAAATAAACAGGTTAAATTAAAAAATACAACACCCCTGCCACAACACCGTTCTGGTGTGTTTGTGAGCAATCAAACGATAATTAAATTTTGACGTAGGGTTTTTCCGAGAGAAATTATATGGATGCAAATATTTTGTTACCTGTTGAGCGAATGTAAATATCCACAACGGGGCAAATATATTTTTGGCCGAAAATATCGAATGCAGGTAAACTCATATTACCAGTATGAAAAAAGGTAAAGTTTGCACACGTGTTACACCTTGTGGCAAGCTATACAGGTAACTGATTGTGAAATATGCTTTGTAAATACGATTACATTTTGAGTACATGCGACACACAGCATGAATTTGGCATGTTTTTAGCAACAATCACATACTATTTTTTCCTAGATTTCTGACAAAAAAGTCTTACTTTCCGAGAAAAATCGGGAAGGAATTACGAAAAGAAAGTATTTTAAGGGAAGCAGCAAGTGAATGTCAATACTGGCGTTAAAATTTAACCGCAATTAGTTTAGATAGCCCCGAAATCCCATATGATTGCTGTTTTATTAGATTTATTTCCGTTCCATATTTATTTATCAGTACAAAATTTAGTCATTAAAGCATCACGACTGTGTGTGTGCTGAAGTAATAACCTAACTTACCGTCAACAATAGTATTTTTGGGTCCTGCTGTTGCAAGCAAGTTTCCTAGCCTTCCACTATCTTTAAAATTAACTCTTTCGCATTCATTAATACACATACTAGTTTATTCCCGGCATGATGCAGAACGCGTCAAATCATAACCAGTTGTGTTCTCGGNCAGAACGCGTCAAATCATAACCAGTTGTGTTCTCGGTCATAAATTAGCATCAACACGGATGTAACGTTTCTGAGGGTAACATTGTTGGCCGCTGCTGACACGCCCGAATTTGTAACCGGCTATTGCTTACCGAACGCTGTAAATAAAACTCTTCTCATTTGCTTCATTGTGTAAGTTACTATTTGACGTTACGGGCGCTGCCAACCTGGCATTTGAACTGCGTTACAGGGAGTTTGAAATCCACGTTTTCCTACGAAACCACTAAACGTGTCCCCATAATACCAATGTACTAAAAGAAAACACGCTTCAGACAGAACACTCTCAATACATCACGCGCATTATAAATGCTAATACAGAGACCTCCAAAATAGCTTTAAAAACTGCTTTTTTTCACACTCCTGTACCTCATAATATACTTGTCGGAAACTTGTGAAACTATTACAGGGACATGCATTGAACTTTGACGCTGACCTTCCACTAATAAAATGGCAACGTCAC
The DNA here is from genome assembly GCA_002778355.1 of Clitarchus hookeri. NCBI lineage: Eukaryota > Metazoa > Arthropoda > Insecta > Phasmatodea > Phasmatidae > Clitarchus > Clitarchus hookeri. Next base: position 45,497 of record NQII01006896.1, on the reverse strand, counting down.
AGCTTTAAGTCCCGTAGGTACACGCAGCACAACGGAAAAACTGCACGCCAGTTCAGCTCGTTGCACGCAGGAGTGACGGAGCACTGGGCGCGCGTCTGACACGAAAAATTACTTCCGTTGTAGTAGTCGAAACGAAAAGTTTGTTTTGTTTTCGAGGAGATAATATTGCTATTTAACCTCTGGCTTGTATACATGCGTACGCCAAACCCCGCCGTGTAATTACTGCAGAAACAAATTTGTTCGCAATGAAAATAAGTCAATACAAATGAAATATAACTGACTCTCATTTAACCGTCCACGTCGGGTAATGAAAGTAACCGGATAAGGGAAAACGCCGGATTATGAATAGTGCCTGTTANTTTTTTTTTTTTTTTTTTTAGGAAAAAATATACAAAATCAAATTAAATCGTTTCCCTTATTACTGTTTTTAACATGTCAATGAAATGAATAAACACATCATTTTCCGCATTTCAATTAAACATTTTCTGGAAGGTTTCTGTGCTGCTACCATTGCCTTCTCTCCTCATTTTTTCCTTCACTTTCCCTAGAACACGCGATAAGCAATAACGACATCTGACGACAAGTACAGATTGTTCGATATTTAGTACGACTTTGAAGCGAAAAGTTACAATCATAATTTGATAAGTAACACTGAACGGGCCTTACATTTATGAGTACGATGATGCATTCAGAAGCAGAGGTCAATGCAAGCCAGCGTTTTGGGGTCGAACTAATTACGTATTTGATGACTAATCAAGAGTTTAGAGGCCTGATAAACAGTCTTCAGTGATACGTAATGTAATAACTGAACATCAAGGTGATTACTTTTGGCAAAAGTAGCGATGTAGTTACGTTATATCCGTGTTGTTTATTGATCAAATGCATAGTATGCTACGGGTATACGTATTGTTTTAAGATGTATTTGTAAGTCTTGATTTATTTGAAAATTTGGCATCTGTTTTCACGTCTTTTAGCGCAGAATCAAAAAACCTAAAATTCAGACTAAGTGCTTTTAGGAAAACCTATGTTAGGTTAAAATTTGTTTTGGTAAAACACTTATTAAGGAAAACGTTTTTAACGTTATAAAAATAATACGGTGGTTTTTAGTCTTGACATCACCGATGTGCATAAAATGTTTCGCTGAATACTTTAAGGATGAATGCACGTTATACAAGATTGGTGTCACTCATAAACCTGTATGCTAAGAGGTGGTTGGGCAAACATCTCTTAGTAAAGAAGCTATACTGGACAGTAGGGTTTACAAATATATTATCGATTGAAATCACATATGGCGCACTGAGAAAAAGTTTTCGTTGATAAAACAAATTTGTTTGGTGAAACCGAAATAATGCTTTTAAAAGGGGTGATGAAATATATTGTTGCAGAAACCAAACCATTTTGTTGTTCTTATCAAGTTGCCCTAAAACAAAGATTTGGTTGGAGCAAGTAAATATTTGTTTTTTCTCTACATAAATTAAAGAGTTTCAGTTAATGTAAAAAAAATTTTATCCGCCGAAATTTGAACTAAAATTAGCTGAGCCTCAGCAACGTCAGCTTAAGGAACTACTTAACAAATAGGACTGTTTGTAGATAAATATATTTCAAATAAATGTTTTAAGTTATACAGCTCTACTTTTTAGTACCTGTTGATTTTGTTTTATAAGGATGTTTAAACAATAGATATACATCACCAAATATACTAGACAGACACTGTTACTGTCCTATTTGTCACAAAAAAATACAAAAACAACACTCAAACACTATGTTCGAACTGAGGAAATCAAATTAGTGGCTTAAAAAAAATATGTACAGTTGATTCAACCAAATATTTTGCTGGCAGTCTAATTTCTTTTAGCCCAAAACAGACGTTTTGTTAATTCAAGCGTGTATTTTTTTAGATGAACAAAATTAATTTAGTTGCTTTTCAAGTTTTGTTTACCCACCAAAATATTTTATTGCGGCAGCAACATATATTTTTGGCCCTATAAAAACAAATATTAGTTTGGATTTTCTGTGAGAGTGGCGTCTTTAACTGTTAAATTTAATTCCATAAGTATTAAGCCTTTTTTTCTGGCCTGAAGAGGCAGTGTAAGGTTATGGTTACATGCAAAATCATCCTATATTTACATTAAATAACGGCATACTTATTCATGGCTTATCATGCTCCAACTTAATTGTTATACCATCAGCCACCCGGTTCGTTTATTTAACCAATACCCAAAAGAGGTCTGGAGATATTTCGACGTGTTTATTGAAACCCAATCTTTTGATTTGATATGGACAATTACTCAAGACCCGAAAATTTTTGGACTCATTTGAAGACAAGCACGCGTTTTCTTCAGTTGTGACACAGTTTATAAGAAACGCTCTGAAGAAATTTTATTATACAATAAATCTGCGAAATAACGAGGGACGAATTCTGTGCTAACTCGTCTGAAGTTAAATTGACAAATCTCACTCGGGCAACAGCTATCGAACAATTACTGAGACTCGAGTATAAATAGTGATGTCGAGCGTAGCGCACGAGTCACAAAACAAGAGATGTATCCCTGTTCCTGGGAGTCAGTATGTCATAAGTTAGCCATCCCTCATCTGGATGGTGACCACAGTCGCGGCGTGATCATATATTATATTTACAGCCTTATAGAACCTCCGAGAAAGTGAGAAGTGGCGAAGTCTGGGAAACAGTAAGAGGGAGAGTTGTGGGGAGACAGAATAAGATCGATCCATTTTACCAAGCTGACCAGGCCACAGGCTGGAAAAATCTGAGGGTGGTGATGGCGACGACAGATGAGAAAGTGACAAGTGACTCCTACCTGGTACACGCCGCCCATCTGCTCCACGATGAAGACCATCACGATGCACAGCAAGCCGAACAGGAGCACGATGATCTTCATGATGATGTGCGCCCGGTCCTCCCACAACTTGTTTCCACGTATGAACGGCAGGATGAAATCTTCGTAAATGGTGCCGGACAGACAGTTCAGGTTACTGGACATGGTGCTGCAAAAAATTCAGACGCAGGGGGAAGTTTTCAATTTGACAAATACGCACGCATAAAACTTATGTAATGTTAATAAGAAAATTAATCTACCATTGAAAAAAAAACTCCGAAATATGTTGATCCACTGCACCACACTCCAAAATCGAAACAGATAAAAACTACTCCAAATTAGCGAATTTTCCTTCAGATCTTTTGAAACTGATTCAATCGAATCATGCAAAGTTTACTGATAATTACTGTTGCCGTTACTCATTGATTAAACAGTGGTTTCTTTTGATTCCTATTGAATTGCACTGTCCTGGCTCTAATACGTACGTCAGTGCATTCCACTGATTGGCCAGTAAATAGCAGCTCATTGCCTGAGGTTTCAGTAAAATAATTATACCGATTGAAATAACTGATTCAGATTTGGATTGCGATGTTCCCGCTGAATAAACATATAATGTTTTTTGTAAATTCTCAAATGAGCAAGGTGAATGGTTTATTCTATCACATTGAAAAAGCATTCAATGAGAACAAACGGAACTCGTCTTTCCCACAACCTGCCGCCCACGAACGTTGCACAGTACAGCAAGTGTGTTTGGCGTGGTACCTGACGATAGGATGTGGGTAAGTTTGTGTATTGTGGTGGTCACTATTGACAATTCACTTCGACCTTGTCTTGGATACTAATAATTGTGTATGACCTTAGTGTTCAATCAGATGGTTTTTGCTGTATGTATTTTCATACTGAAAAATACATACTTCAATGAAATTCCGTCAGGGTAAAAATCGTCTAAATTGGCGAAGGTTATTTGTAAGTATGACTCTTCGATATGACAGTCCAGGTGGAAGAAAAGTATTTTTCTGTACATTTAGTTAAATTCAGCTCATTAAATTATTATGGACTGGTCACAACATAACTATTGTGACAGATAACGAAGTCAAATATTTTATTTTTAATCGCTGGCGTTATTCTTTGCCATAATGAAATGCCAATTCCATTTTCACATAACATTCGACCATGTCAATTTTGATGAAGTCACCTTACTGATTCATCAGTGTAAGAAATTTATCAAAATGCATATCTGTGAGTGCCTGCTTCTTTGAGTATCATAAGAATTCTCTTAATGGGTGCGAATTCATCTTCCCACGAGTCGATTTACAGCTTCAAATAGTGGTTGTAATTTGTTACATTTTATAAATTTCCTTATTGTGTATAATAATATCATATATACTTCAAATTTACTATTTTTTTTATCAAAACGTTTCTACAAGACTATTATAACAATAACGTATGGTCACATTAATATCATTTAACGCCCTTAATTATCACGAAATTCTGGTATACATATTATGTTTAGTTAATGCAACTAATAATAATTTGCGTTTTTTAATTTAGTACAGATTATCTTCCAAATAAGAGAGATTTTAGCGAAGTCCCAGTGCAGGAGAAAGGAGTTGATAGTAGCAAATAAATGGGATGTTGAGGGTAAACTATGGTAGGTTGAGAAAACCCACCATGTTTCTCATCTACAAAAACTGAGTGACATTAAAACTACACGAGAGGTGATTGCAAAAGTCGTACCAAAGCTATTCCGATGGCATCAGTCACTTGTATGCATCCTCAACAGTTACCGTTGTTCAGGCAACAGGCTGTGGAGATGCAAAAAAAAAAAACGGACACAACTCTAGGAATTTTATTCTTAAACAATTGTCACATCTGATTTCCAACACAAGCGACTGGGGAAATACCAACTGCCTGAAATTACATGATTTCAATGGCACGTAAATATCACACACACAGATTGAGAAATGTTAGTTTCTTCGCCTGAAATTATAACGATATTACTTTCCAGCCAGTTGATTCGTCAGCCAGCTCCTAAGCAACGATACATAGTCTGAAAATGATACAAACATTTATTACATGCCTCAGTGAAATGCTATCGAAATTTAGCTTTACTTTTCAAAGTTACAAAGACTCTCTGCAGTTTAAGTATTTCGTCGATCTTCTTTTACCGTACATTGGGTATAGAGAAACTTGATTACAATCACAGTGATTTTATTATCAATTTCACTGCTTTTATCATCTAAGTGTTCTTTCTGAGATCCGATCTACATAATGCTATGTATGTTGTCTTAATCTTGGTATTACGTGTGGTTTAAACCCTTTTTTTCCCCACTTAACCCATTTAAACCCAGTATACAAAATTTTGGTTATAAAGAATATGGGAATGCTATTTTTTGCCGTTCAGTACGCTGCAAAGCTCAGTGGTCAATAATATTCCTTGTAGGTAACTGATTAATAATAATTTCAATTTAACTAATTACTAACTTTGCTAGACTATGAATGTTCCTTACTTTTAAAGTCANGTTTAAACCCTTTTTTTCCCCACTTAACCCATTAAAACCCAGTATACAAAATTTTGGTTATAAAGAATATGGGAATGTTATTTTTTGCCGTTCAGTACGCTGCAAAGCTCAGTGGTCAATAATATTCCTTGTAGGTAACTGATTAATAATAATTTCAATTTAACTAATTACTAACTTTGCTAGACTATGAATGTTCCTTACTTTTAAAGTCAGACACAACATCCACAGGTCGCTGGTTGCGATGACGGAACAAGTGATGTATAGACTAAAATTACTGCACTCATCAAAATATTTCTTATTTGCAGCATCTTGTACCATGAAAATAATCTGGCCTGAAAGGATTAAGTGTTTCCCGTTCTTATCAATATCAATTTTTGACATTTTTTTGTAGACTTCGCTTAGTTCTGTTGCGTACCTTGTTCTCTTCCTGTTATTACAGTAATAGTAAATGACAGCCTACGTACGGTAAAAAAGCGCTTAGACACTTTACATACATATGTGAGGTTTGCATATATACACGCAAGTAACTTTCTTGGAAAATGCCCTCTAGAAAGCAATTAATATGTCTCCTCTTGAGAATCCTATTATTCCGATTGAAAGATCCACTTTTAAGAAGTAATATCAAGAATTGGAATCATCATATTGGGAACAAAAGCGAGATGTCCTCCTAGTAATAGATGATTACATAAACGCATATATTAAAATCATAACTCCGGTACACTTAACTCTGAAATTATAAATATCACAATAAATGATATACCTATATACCAGTACTTAAATTTGCTATGTACAATTTATCTACTAACGCAGCTGCTACAAAAACCAGCCGAACATTTTGAGGAGAATTCAATTTAAATAATATGTTATTTAATTAGTGGAATTGTAGCGCATGTCCATATTTTACTTGGTGAATTACGGGCTTTAGTATATTAACGTTTCTGCCAACCCGTGAACGAATAAATTGAGTGATCGTTACTGTTGCGGGGATTTTAAATTTATTGAATTTCATTTAACCGCAAAAGTATTTTTTTATATATAAATATTATATATCGTTTTATCATCCCAGTGTTGTGTTAGCAGATATTCAAATAAATTTTGCTATCTTTATTTATATGCACTGATTAATTATTGACACGCGTAAAATTATACGTTTGGTTGGTCTTTTCAAAATTTCAAATGTTGCAACCTAAATTGGAAGAAAATATATAATCAATTTATAAACGATTATAGATAAACCAGTTGTTAAAATATTTATGTGAATATTTGCGCATCCAATTTGCCATGTTACGTAGGAATTGTAGGTTTTATTTACTTTATATTGGGGAATGCACGCCAATTGTGTTATTAAATAATAAGCGATATATAAAATGTGTTTATTTGTTCTAACTTCATTCCTTTGCTATTGAAGTAAGATAAATTAATCCAAGAATGTTAAACGCGTTTACACTAAACGTCAATAAAGAGGAGGGATATTTATTTATTTTGAAAAAAGTTATTTATTTTAGGTTGTCACACGTCAACTATGAACAAATTTACGTGAAGTATGAGAGAGAGAAGGAAGCGATTTAAATGAACACAAAATCTTCGTGAGTCCTTGGCGGAATGAAGAAGTCCTGGAGAAGTACTTTAGTTTTAATCCTTCTGTACAGTGTACACTTTCATGTAAGTTAACACATTCTAAATTAAATTCAATTAATTCTCTTTAGTTATCATCTAAGGCTTGTTACGGCGTACTATCATTGGGAAAATCCCTCACAAACCTCCATGAAACCTCTCGTCTTATCACATGACAACGTTGATATTATTAATAATTATAAAGGTGCAACATTTCCTTTGTCATTTGGAAACAGTTACACTGTAAACGCATGCAAGTTTCTGCCAGTTTTATCACCGGGAAACATATTAAACACTTGCAATTCGACGACAAAATCACGCGGTCTCTAATCATAAACACAGTGGCTCTTCTCTGCGGATGCAGCCAATGAACACATGTCGCTCACTTCACTTTCATATATACAGGACTGTACAATTTGAAGCTTCTCCACAAAACAAGAATTTTTCAAGTCCGTATTAATATTACAAAACACAGTTTCATGTTATGCTTGATCAACATACTTAGTATATAAATTAAATTTTTGATGCTAAGATAAGTATTTGGAATACCAGCAAAGAGCGTGAGGTGACATCCGATAAAAGGCGGTTTTTTTATATGTGATCACAACCATTTCCAGCATTTTATTTCCGGACCTAATAAGCAAATATGGTAGAAATTTTTGCTGCGGTCTCACTGCAAATACAAACAATACACAGTCGATCTACACAAATATTCATAATATTAATGTATCCCATTTAAATGTATCCTACATTCGGGAGCTTCAGATATCCATTTAGCGTACCCATGAAAACACAAATAAAATTATAACTCGAGATACGCAAACTTATCCAGCTTGTTGCCACGTTGCCGAAGCGCGGTGATGTATGAGTCAGATTTTATTAACATGAAAACTGTCTGTCTGAGTTCTTCCGTGAGCGGTGATGATACAGTACAGAAGAAATATATCTTGATCTACTTTACGTATTAACGCAGCTAGTCAATGGACACAAAATGAATGCTGATGTTTTCCTATAGAAAAAAATGAGCTCGCCTTTCATATTTTATTAATTAAATTGAAAGAGTAAGTATTTGAGGTGGAAAATATTTTAATTTTATTTTAAGATAACTTTAAAACAAGGAAAAGAGGATCACCTGGGGCAATATTTGCTGTAATTATGGACGATTAAATAATAATCTGATATTTCCATAAGTAGTTTATTAACGTACGCAGAATTTCATCTGTACGCCACCTGTAAACCCTGGCAACGATTTTAGGTGTACCTAAATTATGAAGGAAAAAATTACATATGGTAAACAGTTATAAATTATATATTCCTGACATAATTTGCGTGCCTTTCTAGTGATATTTTTCGCTATTTAGGCAGGGAAACGCAGAAGCGATAAGGGCGAAACTGCCGCGGGCATCAGATGCGGCATCGCGTATATGCGCAAGGCTCTGAATTAACGTGTAGTGTTCTCTTCGTGCTGTGTTTACCTGTGGAAATTATGCAGTGAATCTATATAATTTTATTAGTGGAAGGATTCAATGCTGGCTTCTCTAGTATTTCTGTATTATCTAACCCATATAAATTTAGATACAGCGGTTTAGAAAAGAACGACTGAAATGTATTTTTTATCGAGCGTGATGTATTGGATACACTCGGCAGGTCTCGTCGTAAGTATGTATTATTTTCAATAATCAGCACAGTGATGCACGTTTTAATAGTTTTGAACAATAATTACGTTGTAATTCAAACACCATGAAACGCTGTTCAAGCACGAGTTGGGTTGGTATGTGGGTAACCAATTAACACAATCTTACTCACAGAGTTATTGGAGTATTGGGAAACTAACTTAATACATACAATGGGTAGTCAAAAATGACACTCTTCATACACTTTGCAAGCAAAAAATACACAAAATAAAACATCCTTGGGAACAAAATTAGTAACTTTATCGATTATGTCTTGTTTTTAAAGAGGGAAATATCAGACTTATTTGAACCGTTTACCAAATAACTATATATAATTTAAGTTCTGAACATTGTTTGATGACAGAATTTCTAAAATGTTATTTTTGTTGTTGGCCTCTCAATCTATGCGCAGTAGATAAACATTGTTAAGTTGAATCACTTTTATAAATAAAAGTTATTAACAAATTATAATATGTCATTTCTATAAAAAAAATTTAATGGAAACAATTAAAAATATTTCAAAGTGATCATGTTTTAACGTTCGAATGTAATCCAATTATTTTTATAGAACTATAAGATGATTATTAGATATTATTCGGCAGTCGGTTTTTCTTGTGGTTTAATGAGATATTTATATTTTAATACCTACACTTAATTATCATAGCATTACACATACTTATTAAGACACTTTGTTTCGTGTATACATCGATCGGTTTTCAAATTAAGTTTTCCTACAAATGAAGGTGAAAGCCTTAAAATATTCTGTTAGCACTACCTTCTCAAAGTGTACAAGCCACCAAAATTATCAATTTTAGATAAACCTTACCTTAAAGCAGCGCTGAAAATTCCAGCTACAAAGAGTCCAGGAAGGCCAGGTAAGTCATTTGCGGTGTCCATTACATAGTATGGGACGATCTGGTCTGCCTTGAGAATTTTCTGTTAGACAAAAACACACACATTGTAAATACTATGCTTTGTTGGTACCACGCGCACAAAAAAATATCGGAAAAGACAATAAAAAAATGACTGAATTTCGGTAAAGTTTGACAATTATTCAAAAAACTAATTAAATATTATTTTTTTAATTACATAGAAAATTTTAACACTTGAGAAACGTTGATAGTGAAATAGTTCAAATTATATATAGGAACTAACCCTGACAAGTTGTACAATTTTATATGTTTGGATTTTTAGCCTTTTTTCCGAAGGAAAGAAAGGTATATAAGATCACTTTTCTGCCTGTGTGTCTGAGTGTATGTGTGCGACTATGTGTCTGGGCGTGTATGTTGTGTGTGCCCCTTCAAATTTTTGAATGCGTGAACCGAATTTTCCCAAACTTGGTACACATATAATACTTAGTAAGGATACCTGACTTTAACAGTTTTCGACCACGTCGGGCACTTACTTTCAGAATGGCGGCAATTAATAAATTTGGGGTGATAAGTCATATTTCGGAAACCATTCAACCGATTTGGACCAAAGTTTTTATGCTGGCAGAGCATTACGTAAGCATAGAATTTTAAGATGGGTAATGTTGTTGGTTCGCCATTTCTGGAAAATAGCACCAAATAAAAAAAAAATAGTGGGTTTTGCATTATATTTTAAAAAAATTATATAAACTTATATATACCTACACAATTATTATAAAAAACTTATAAAATTTTTATATAAAACTATTAAACCAATTCTCACCCACTTTGACAGTTAAGTAGTACTATGATAGGCCAAGGAAACGTAAGTGATTGAACATGATTAGGTACTTATTTTAAAACAGATACCATAATTATTTTTTTAAGGTATATTAGGTATTTCTGCCATAACATTAAAACAATTTCGACCAAATTGTGTGTACTTTAATTATCTGTTCATCATATATACCAACACATAAATACTTTGGTCCGTCATTTTGGAAGATAGCGCCATACGAATAAATTATGTTATGTCATATCTCGGTAAAATATTAACTGATTCCTACCAAATTTAGCAACCAAATAATACTGACGCAAATTATATTAACTGATATATTTAAAGCATTTCAGACAATGGTTTACAAAATGGCGATCGTATAGCCGTTTTAGCCTAGAATGCTATATCGTCTAAATTAATTAATATATTACAACTTAACTTTGTATGGTGGCAGTAGAAATCACAACTTTCAACTGCATCTACATGGAGCATATTTTGTCTGCCATTTTGTAAGGTAGCGACATGCGAATGAATAAAGTTTTTTATTTCATACCTCGAGAAAAAACTGGCCAATTCTTATCAAATTTTGCAAACATGTAGTACTGAGGCAGACGACGTTAAGTGGTATTTTTTAAGTATGGCAGACCATTATTTTCTAAATGGCAGCCTGATAGCCCTTTTAAGTTTAGAATGCTATATCGCCGAAACCATGTAATCAATTTCAACTTAACTTTGTATGCTGGCAGTCCATATTACAAATATCAGATATGTCTATGCAGTGCCTCATTGTCTGCCATTTTGTATGAAAACCCAAACCAATAAAAATTATATATTTTATACCTCGGGAAGCAATCAACGTATTCTTAAAAAATTTGGCGAACATGTACTGTGGTATGCCATGATAATATATGTATTTTTTTAAGAATAGCACACTTATTTTTAGAATGACGTCTACAAAATCATTTAAGTTTTGTGTTCTTTATTTACGAAGATGTGCCATCTATTTTAACTTAATTTTGTATAAGGACAGTACGCAATCATCGAAAGTGCCACTTGGTTACTTTTTACCCTCCATTTACGAAGATAGCAACGTAAAAATTATGGAGGTTTTATGTCATATCTCGAGGACCAATCAACCAATTCGCACCAAATGATACACTGAAAAATTTCAACTTATTTGTACCAAATATTGTTCACCGTAAATGCTACGGCAGCCAGCCAATGTAAACTTTCATGATTTAAATGGGTCAGACAACGATGTTCAAAATGCCACATACATAAAACAATTTTACCAAATTCAACAACCATAATTTGTATGCAGATAGTATACTACGGAAGCATCGTATATATAGTCTCTTTTTTTTACAACTTTGAACGATAGCATCAAAAACGAAAATAAATATTTTATCTCACATCTTAGAGACCAAATAACCGATTTCCACCAAATTCTTCATACATGTAGCGCTACGGTAGGTCGTGTTAATTTACATGCTTAATGTGGCTGAATCAATTATTTTAAAAATGACGTCCCTGTAAATATTTTAGGTTAGTAAACACTATCATTCAAACCTTAGACTGATTAAATACGAAGTTGATTTTCCGAATTCAACCTCCGAATCGCAGTGCATTGACGCTACCTTATCGTACGCGGCTTTCTGGATTCAAGTCCAATACAATTTCAGTCACTTTTCTACTATCCATTAGGAAATTTATACAAGATAGCTATATATGTCAGGACATTTCATTTCATTGAAGCACTGTGCAAAAGGCTAAGCAAGGCCGCAAATTCCTTCTATCCAATTCATCTAATCATCTACTGCATAAGTGAAAAATTTGTTTCATTGGTGACTCGCAGGTACAACATATAATTGAAAGCAGTATCACTTACGTATTTGTATGGACCATGCTTCAGCTGAAGAAAATATTTTAAAAATATTTCAACCATTAGCTTAGTGCTGTTCGTTAAAGTAAAACGAAATTATTTAAGAAAGTAAAAAGTTATTGCGTCACACTAGTGAATGTTCTACTTTTCATAATTAAATTTTGCTGTATTTAAATGGTATAATTCATTTTAAAACCCGGTACTATTTTTATTTATAAAAAAAATGTAAATATTATTGGTTTTTTTCCTATCATATAGTTATAAATTAATGTATAGTTTTTATGTTTATTATTGTCTGCTCACGGTAAAGTGAGCACTTTTGAGACCCCAGTATTTTTTTCTTTCAGCCATTTTTTTATTCTTTAAGCACCGTTTTAAATAAATATTGCCATGTTAGTAATAAACACTGTGTGTATTCCACCGCACTCAAAATTTAACGTCTAAGGATACAATAAAATATATTTATTGTCGATTATACCAAATGAGGCGACTTTCAAAAGTTCTGACCGTGAAAAGCCTATAGTAATGTGTAGAACGGTTGCAACCTAGAATAAATTTGTATCGCCCTTCTAACGGGTTTTCAAGATTTCAAATTTATTTTAAGCTTAAATTAAATATGGTTTTTGAAACCAAATGTATTCTCAAGTCTATCGTTCACTATCAAATAAATAAATTTACTTAATAAAATTAAATTAAAATTTTTAAGGCTTTTCTAATTTATTTTATGTAAAACCCATAAAAATTTTGGTTCTTTCCAGATATAAATAATACACATGAATGTTTTTCAATTTTTATATTTATTCTATAATATTACGCAATTTTCTCATATAATTTAATTTTTTTAACAGGATAGTAAAAAAATTTATTCTGACTTTCAGGTATATTTAAATGATATAAATTAAAAATTTATTGTTTGAAATGCATGAAACTGTGAAAGACTAGTGATGTATAACCTTTAAGCAGTAAGATAAAGTAATCCGACATACTTGGCCTAATTTTTGTGACAACTGTAAAACGGCCATACACCTAAAAATTTTAAGATGTGGTTACCACAAACAAGCCATTCTTTAATGATTGAGTGAGAAATAAAATTTGTTCACTATTTTAAACAATAAATGCTGTGAATTTCCTAAAATCTGCATCCAGAATGCATGTGCTAAAACATTTAGCGTAGATCTAACCGAAATGTGAGCAAGAATGGGGTCGAATCTATTTACGAAGTCCTACGAGTTGTTCTGAAAATAAATTGAGGTAGATAAATACTTAAGTAACGTTAAAACTGATTGTTTTACTAATGTTTAGAATGGCGAGTTAAGAATTGCATTTCGAAAATTTCTTGTATGCGAGTTGAAATATGTACATTAGTTAAACAAAGTATGAAGTTTTTGTTTGTCAAGTATCATAATATATATAATGAGCCTACGAAAGATCTCGACACTTCACATCTCCCTCTCGTACTGTACACAGAGCAGACGCACCTTGGTTGTAAAAGGATCACAGTCGTGATACGCAGCAAACATGATGAGGCCGACGAACACCACAATTGTCTTCACAATTGTCATCCCGATGGTGAAGATAACGAGTGATCTGTAAAAATAATACACAGAGACGATTATCATCACAAGTCTCACTCACTTGAGTGCGTTCGCACAATTTTAAATCGGACGAACGGGCTTTCATAATTTTCCCTTTCGTTTTATTAAAAAAAAAAAATGTTATAGAATTGGTTTTTTAACAAAATTGTTTTCTTAAGGCTCGGCCTCGCCTCTTTTGCAGAAATTATTCGTTTTATTGCCATAATTTCGGATTAATTGTAATTACTGACAATGTGCGATTATAGTAAATTTTCATTTCATAAGTTCTTTTATATTTATGTGCTTAATTTTCATTAGGGTTTTCTGCTAGTTTTAAAAAGTCAAGAACATATTTAAATTTTAACAATAAATATCTTTCTTTTTGCAAGCATGAACTAACACATTCAGTAAAAATTAGATACACTTAGTATACTAAATATTTTCTATAATCAGCCAGTTACAATAATACCTCTGAAACAGAAATAAGGATACGAAAACAAATAATTTGCGCATAAGAATGCCTTAAGAATGTCTTTTTTATAGGCTTCTAAACGTGAGCAGTGCTTCAAATTGGGTAAAAAATGGTCATTAATCTTAATTAATGTATAAATTGCATTCAAGGAACTTCAGAAGTCTGTCTCTTAATTGTGTTCCCTTCTTTTCATTTCAAGATGAGAATGAATCATTATGTAACATTTTGTATTAAGTTAGTTTTTGCATTAATATACGTTGGTAGTTAATATATATCACGTCCATTACGGATAATACAATAAGCCAATCGTATTTTGTCGCATTTTATAATAAATCCTTTTAATTATAATCAAGAACGAATAAATAAAAAAATTCATTATTGCGGGTGACGCTGGCTGATAACAGAGGTTTTCGCGATCATTTTGTAGACATGAAAAGACTCGAAAAAAATGTTTCAAGTAATACGGGTAGGTGCAATGCACCCTTATCTTTACAACTGCAGGTAAATGTGTCAGGGTTGCCACTAAAACCCCAAAGGAGAGGAGCTGCTGACGGAAATACTGCGCGCTATTTCAGTAGAGACTATAAGACATGTGACGCGCATTCCTGGGTCGCCCTTACAGCATCCGCGCTTGTAGGCCTCAGACACGCATGAAAAAAAAAACTACTCATAGTGAAATTAATATAAGCTATTTACTTCTTTATTCATCTAAACATTGCCTAATAAACCCTATATCCAGGAATATATTTTATAATTGATCTACTACATAAATAATAAATAAAATAAAAACAACCGCCATAATAAATTTAAAAAATTAAAAGAATATATTAAGAGAAAAAATTTTAAAAGTATTTAAATATTAGTGTTTTTAAATTTATTATCTTTTAGATATTACAGTGACAGAGAGCATTAAATTTCTTAATATTTATTTATTTTCCTACTTTCAAAGAATTAAATGAATTTAAAAATATGTGACGTTGTAAATAGCTAATTCTGTCGTAAATACATAATCACAATTCAAAAGTTGACAAATGCATTCATTTTTANTTTTAAAAGTATTTAAATATTAGTGTTTTTAAATTTATTATCTTTTAGATATTACAGTGACAGAGAGCATTAAATTTGTTAATATTTATTTATTTTCCTACTTTCAAAGAATTAAATGAATTTAAAAATATGTGACGTTGTAAATAGCTAATTCTGTCGTAAATACATAATCACAATTCAAAAGTTGACAAATGCATTCATTTTAAAAAATTCATTAAATTAAAAACTGTCTCAATTGTCTGCTATTGCGCATTTATATACATATATGCATTTTTTATGAAGTTATGTATAATATCTGAACAAAACTCCCCGCTGTCGGAACGGACTCACAAAAAAATAAAAATGCATGGGTGTCATTCGTGGATAAAGGATATTATTCGTGTAACTCGATATTACGAAATTTTAAATTATAATTACAGAGGTCTCTGTTAATTTAGCCGCCAGCAACCGCGGAATAATTGCGTTCGTACATATAATGTTGCGGTGGCTGTATTCTGTAATAATTTATTCGATTAAAATCATTTTATAATATTTACTCGATGGTTTCATTTTTTAGTATTATCTGCAAAAGATACTATGCAAGCATTCCTTTGATGCTGAGAACATATTTTTTCTTCCAATAAAATAATTCTTACATCTTATTGCAAATAACCTTAAAAACATTATCGAAGTGCGCATTAAAATGTTTGTAACTTAAACTGGTGACTAGAAAGCTTATTTTATTCACGAAACAATGATTTTTTTAAATTATGCATTATCTGGTAATTTAAAACGGTAGCATTTCCCACCATAGTTTCAGAACTCGTGTAACGTTATAAAGATTAAGTATAAACAGTTGACAACTCATGATAACCATTAAATATGGAATTAACACCCATCAAAGTGGTATGCAAAAGTTTCTTGCCTACGTGTTACCTGAAAAGGTCTGCATTTTTCGAATAGTATATCCCGATCTAAAATAAATACGGCGTAACTGGTCGCCAAAAGTTTCATTTAAAGCCTACGAACATTCGGAAAAAATATTTGAAATTTGCATTATTTTTCCTGTATCACCGCGAGACAATTTTTAATAACAAATTTAAATTTTTTTTTGTAAAGTGCAAAAACGTTTTTTTACGCTTGTCATATCAACTTTTTCTGTTCATGTACTGTCGGAAACTATTTATTGTAATTTCTCAAATCTGGTTCAATCTGAAGTGGAGCGTGGACAGTTACGAAGTTTGACTGATTGCAGAGTGATTGTCCACCACATAACATGTAACGTATGAAATTTTGTCTTAGATATATGTAAAACTGAATACACATCTCGAACCAAAGTCATTTCATAGGTCAGATATTTACCTAATAAATTTATTCTTTGCGTCGCTGGTTTTCATAACTTTTAGCTGCAGCATGTTCCAAATATAAAAAAATATAAAAAAAATCGCACGGCTACTAATTCTAGTCAATGGAATAAGGAGTAATTTTTCTACTTGGATTACATTATTTATGTAATTTACCGAAAACTGTTCCATTGCCTCATTTTGCCTTGCTCCATTCTGAACCTTGATTGTTAAGGGCAATTTCCATACCTTTCAACGAAAACTTGCTGATTTAAGCTAGACAGAGATTTTTCTGAATATTAATTAGTTAGTAGAGAATACGCATATTGTACAAGCATTACCTCCTTGCTCGTCTAAAGTCTGGCAAAGCTATGAACTTCTGAACCATGCCCTGGTTGACGCACAGTGACGAAAGGGATCCAAACGTACTTCCAATTGTCACGGTCCAAAACGTGTTACGGGCGAATAAACTCGGATCCATGCTGTAACAAAGATAACACGACAAATTATGAGCGTACCTCATGGTGTATTGAGAATTTGACAATCAACTTGTGAAAAAATTTTCACATATCTACAGCAAAGTAGCCAAATGTCGTCTTACTATTAAGTTTGGTGCTGAGAGTTTGTGGCACCTGTACTCATATTTTCTTTCATATAATACATAAAGCATATTAAGACTTGGCGTTGTAGTTGCACACTTCGTTTCCAAGAAATTCTAATTGTCTTTAAGCCAATGTTGACTACGGCAGGTAGTTAATTGATAACTGTTTTAAAAAACTCTTTTTGTAAGTGTGAATTCACAGATACAAAAATTTGTAGTGTGAAAAGGAAGAGACTTTTTAAATGAGTAATTATGTAGGTTTCATCGGACTTGCGTATGATCGGCCTCCCTATATTTAACACTAAGCGTGGGGAAAAATGCTTTTACCTTTAAAGAGCAATGAAAGTATAACCGATTCTTTGTATCAAAACCAGGTAGGGAATTAATGTGATACTTTGGATACATTATCAGTGATAATTAATCAATTCTGAGTTACGTGAAAACCCTTCAAACATATAGACGTAGACAAAGCACAAATTTTCAAACCATTTGTATGAACCGAGACACTAAGACATAAAATTACGCTTGAGAATAAAATACTAAAACTACTTTCAAATACTACACAAAACATAAACCATTCATTTAGTGTATAAGAAAGATGTAAGAGTTATTGCTAAAATTGTACGTGGAGAACTGGGAACTCATTGATAAAATTAAATTAATCAGTGCAGAAGATTCAGAAATATTAATTAAATCAATAGAAATAACTGTATTTCAATCACAAAATCAGTAGTGATAGATCTGAATTCTAGATCACCTCTCAAAAATTAGCAATAAAAATTGGTAATTTACGTGATAAATTAAAGTTTAACTGCCTCACAAAATGTTCATAAATTAATATTGGTAAACTGTTTAGAGTTTGACACGGTTATAAAGCAAGGAATATTATCTGCTGGCTTCTGGTTTATGTCCGACAAAGTAGTTACGCCCTTCATTTAATTTCAGAAAATAATTTAAATATAAAAATTTGCTTTCTTGAAATTCAAATTAGTTTCATAATCAAAACTGTTCAAAAATAATTGCAGAAAACGTACGTAACAGTTCTTTATAATTGCAGTACCATGACCGAAATAGGTAATACTTATTAAACACTGGTGGGGACTACAGATCGCGCAGTTTGGCGCAATTCAAAATCTACGTGAAATTCGTTTAGGGCCTCTTATGTATCACGCCCCGCACATTTAATACAACTAGGTGCCTCTCAAACACCTTTCCTAACATTACGGTGGGCGGTATTTGCCAAATTGAAAGAATTATTGAAGATGCAAAAGTTAGGATGTACGGCTTTCCATGGCGTCTAGAGAGAGAGAGTGTGTCAATCAAAAGGGGTTCACAAGGTAACGCTAATTAAAAACGGGAAATTCCAAGATATAAGTCGCTTCCTGAAACATGACACATATATTATCTGAACTGTAAATAAATGCATTCCTCCGTGGCGTTACATGCTTGATTAAGCCAGTTAAAGTGCAAAGAGTAAAGGTGACAAAATAATTAACAATTCCTAATATAATTTCGCTCTGTTCACATAGCAAAATAAAATAAAAGAAATTAAATTGGCAAAATACATGAAATGTAAACAAACAAGTAAATAATAAAGAATTTTGAGGTGATACGTTTAAAACAAATAAAAAATTAACTCAAAACAAACTAAAACATAAACAAATGGTTTTAAATGCTGAAATCGCTATACTGTGCAGTTTTAAATCATCCTATGGTAGAAATCACTGTCCATTTCAGTTCGTAAACCATTATATTCACCCTCTCAGTAATGTTGGCAGCAGTGAAGGGACATCAGATACATTATCTTAAGTAATTTAAAAAAGGTGATGTTAAAACTTCAGAACTATCAATTCTTTAACTATTGGAATCACTTTGTTCCACATAAAAACTGATTATTAAAGCAATTTCTTGTAACATTATTCACTGTTTTACATGATAAACAATTGGATATGGTCATCTAATCAGAGTCATCATTAACCTTAGACATGGTGGAAGAACAAAAAATTTAAGGTAATAAAGAAAAACTTTCAAATATGCTGATTGAAACACAGACCGTCTAAGAGTATCTAATCTTGTATGGTACCGAAAATTTGGTGATCTAATACAGTTCAAATATATGACACCAGACCTTTAATAACTATTTATGGGAAAGGTACTAATTTTACAGGAACTCAAATAACATTTTAAAAATTACTATTTTAAGTTCAGGGAGTGACACTGAAATAATCGTCGCAAGAAAGCAGAACTACTAATAGTTAGAAATAAACCAACACCATAACTCAGAGGACCAACTGTAAATAACTGTAAACCACTAAGCAGACAGCCGGTAGGCGGGGAACTTAAGAACCACCTACTTGAAGAGTTCAAGGCGTTCTCCGTTCTTGTTCCGCTCCCAGACGACGGAGAACCCGTCGACGTCGATGAGGCCGAGGACGATGACCGCGAAAACGGACCCCATCGTGACGAAGGACTGCAGGAAGTCCGTCCACACCACAGCCTTGATGCCCCCCTGCACACACAGACCGTGTTAGTACCGATATATTTTTGCTAACATAACGGTCGAGTGACGCTATTTAGCGCACAAAACTACGAAGAATTTGGCTATTTCGGTGTCGCTTTCCAGGCCGGGTCAATATCTGACTTTCACATGTAAGAAACGCGGAGGACATAGCCACCACATTTTGACCTTAATCTAACTGCATCAGCGCTGAGTGTTGACCAACACTGTTAAGTGTTGGTCAACAAAAAAAATTTTTATTTTATATATGTACTATGTACCATTCAACATTTGGGTATTACTTTTGAATACGCTTTCTTCGGGTGAAAACCATTTAAGATTGCATAATTTTGGAATAATGACATTCCGAAATCACGATTATAGCTTTTTTGAGATGTACAAATAAAATAAAAATAAAACTACATAGAGAAAATTTAACTAGAGTGATTAAGAGACCATACTTATTTTAAGATATTATAATTTGCATAACAAAAGTTATTAAAATTTGGTTAAAAATATAAAATTACGCAAAAATTGTCTTACTTTGAACTGATATTCAAAACTGAGAAAACATATCGCAGCTTGACATCTTATTTCAATGTGAATTATCTCATTTCGGCATGTGAGTTAGTTTTCATTATTTATATGTCCCAAAAAAAATAAATTAAAATTCTGATTTTTGCATGTTTTTATTAAAATAATACTCGGTCTATAAATTGTTATAATGAAATTTTTGGTAAGCAGTGTCATCCCCATATCTCTCGCATCACCTCGTAAACACGATCACTATTAACGTATAAATTGCCATGCACATACGAGAAAAATTTAACTGTGACGATGACTACTCCATTGCTGGGAAATATCCGATGGAAGGTCTCGAGTCTTAGATTGTGGTGGATAAATGCCTGACCTTTGCGCCGTTCCATTGCGATGCTGCAACCTTGTAGTCGAAGATTCTTGGCGTGCGACAAATGTCACAGGCTTCATACAAAATAATAAAATACGCTAATAAATATCCATTCTGTGTAACTAATAAAAGAAAAGCAATATGGAGTGTAAAACTTTCGTGACATTCACAGCTACGTCTGTTTATGAGTTCGTTTTGTTTCTAATAATACGTTCTATAATTTTTACTCATTTCCCTTATGAACATTATTGCCGTGAAATGCATGGACGGTTTATTTTACAACCCTTAGTATTTTAATTTAAATGCAAAATAATTTATCCTTATAAAATACAAACTGTGAAAATTTATTAAAAATATCCTAATATTTAATTGTAAATCAACTTCAACACCACGGTCATGAATCTGGTATTTGAGATGAAAATATCTCCAAAAACAATAGTTATCACAACAGAGATACTTCAAAAATACTTACTAAAGTGTGAAGGAAATGGTTTTATTTGCATTATTTTTATAAATGTTTACAACGAAGTTACATATGTGATCGTAGGTCCATACATTTATGGTAACCGTTCCCAAAAACATGCGACAACGTTCACATTTTATTGCTGTTATTGTATCGCACGTCGTTGCCTAGAACTAGGGGCCTATGTGTTACGTACAATTAACGGCATTTTCTTAAAAAAAAGCTTTTACATTTACGCAAGAACCAATAATAACGTCACTTGCTGTTACTGTGATACTGCACCGTTTTCCCGGTAGGTTGGTGACGTAGATTTGTCATTGAATGAACAATCTCAAACGTCTTTCATTTAACATGGAGCTTTCACTACCAGAAAAACTGCGCTGGCTCATAACTAGTCACACAATAAAATCTTTTTTTAGATATGATATCAAGCTGACTGTTTTAAGACATGTGTTTTTAAACATTGTGAAATTCCACACATCTCTGTTAAACACATCGAGGCACCTCCCACCAGCAAAACCGAGATTAACTCAATTTAGTTTTTCTTAACACTCGCTCAAAGGTTTTAACAAAGCCGAAGTCTACGGTCAGTTAAAACCACTTCATGTAAGTTATAATTTTTGAACTATTTTAAATACGATTTCAATTCTCTGTAGTCTATAAAACGTGTCTCTGAAATACCTTCTGTTCATAAAAAAGTTTGAATTGAGTAATCTACGACAATTTTACGCAATATAAGTTAAAATGGGCTTGTATAGACAAATATTAAATTATTTCAACAATTTCTTGTCGAAACCAGTTGGAGTTGTACGTGGCCAGACTGCCATGTTAAGGATCTTTTCCTCTTAGCAAGATAATCTGGAACAATTGAAATATTTCAACTACATTTAATCACTTCCATTTCCAGTTAGAGATTATTCCCAGGAGTAATTGTGGACTTTTAATACAATGAAGTTTTCTTGACAGAAGATGTGCACCTCCAATAAACTTCATTCAAGAACATTTACGCTCTGCGGATATTAAAAGCGTATTTTCAAAAGCCATTAAACATGCATCGCATTTTTAAAACAGATTCAATTGATTTTAAGTCTGAGAATGAATATTTCGTTTGTTATAATAAAGCTCCTTTACACATTATCCATTTCCCAGCAGTAAAGGTGTAAACATTAGAAGAAAACAGCATTGCACGGAAGCAATATACAACCAAAAATATATATTTGAAAATAGAAATATTCTAAAAAATTAACACGGAGAACATAATAACAAAAAAATTTAATACCTGCTAACAGATACAAGCAGCCACAAACTTGTACACCACAAATATGAGTTAAGAAATCATTGCAAAGTCGAGTTACAGAGAATTATTTTTAGTCAAGGAAACAATCAGAAAAGAATACAACTAATATCAAAAAGAGATAATGGCTGCAAGTTATTGAAATCAAAACGGCATTGTAGAGTGCTGAAAGAACATTTTTAATTTCTTTCAGAAGAGAAAGTATATTTTATAGGAATAAGGATGTGCTGAATTTTGTAAAAATGTAATTGTTTACTTAAAATATTCAACTATAAATTTAAATGTTAAGAAGCATGTTTTTACATACATACAATTTTTACATCAGCTACATTACAATTTCTAATGAAAATGCAAATGGGTAAAAACGAAACCGTCATATATGTAGCTATATCAAACATGGGAATATATCAACAGTTACAAAAAGAAAAAAAATATTTAAGCTTCATGTAAAATTTTATGAGATAAGTCATTTGTTATTTTTGAATGTTTTTGTTTCAAGTACGTAACTAGATGTTACTTAAAGTTGAAACTCATTTCCAAACGAAATAGTGATTTATTAAACCCAAATCCGTTTGCTTTTGGCAACTTATAGGATGATATAATCCCCATTTATTAAGAAAATGAAATACTCTCTCCCAGGTTTCATGGCTGCCCGGCAATATAACGTACGAATCCAAAATTAATTACAGAATTTGATAGGAATCTTTATACTATGTGGTGTTAAGTAAGAACAAAATTTTAATAGTAAAATTAACAAGCTACAAAAAATTGCTTACCAACATTGTGTAGAATATGCATACCATGCATACGATTGGGGTTATGAAGTGCAGGTTAATGCCAGTAACTGAAACACAAAATAAACTCAAAATTATTTGTATTCCCTGTGTTATAAAATAAAAGCCTTACAATTTTTTTTTTGTTAAATATGTTTCTTTAAAACATATAGAATATCAATATTCCATAGTCTACCAGTCCTGTAAACGCTGCGATCCGTTGTATAGCTCTGCTTATTAGCTGTAAGTTTCACGTCGTAAATTATTATTAAGGTAAGCTTACTCCATTCTATAAAATTGGCAAACACAAGGGCATTTTCAGTTTTTATTATTTTTAATGTTTCTCCACGTCAGAAATGATTTATAACTCGAGACATTAAAGTAATTTCATATATTCATATTTTTTCCCTGATATTTAATAATTAATAATTGCAGTTTATACGTGGTTACCGTCAGTTAAATTAAATATAGAGGACTAAGGAAAACCTGAAATTAAGAGGAAAGCAAGTACAACTCAATAGAGGCCAAAAAATGTGTAAATAAAAAAAAAAGGTTCACAAAATATCTGTAATTTATACAAAATAGTATTATGAATTAAATTCAATAGAGAATAAATATTATGAATAAAACCCACCAAAAAATTTTCAAGGTAACCTCTAAAAGAATGGAAACATCAATTTCATAAACGGCGATAGAAACGTAAGTATCCGTACATTAAAACACGTGATAAAAAATAATGTTAATTTTCTGTACCAAGATAGAATTGTCTTCTAACAGCTACAAAGATTCATACAAAAAAACATTAAAAACATATTGAAACTAAACTTTTTCGATAAGACTAAAATGTTTACCACGTGTGTATAGTTGGCACGTTTTATGTGGCGACAAAGATATTCTTCATTCAGTATAAAAATTAATCAAGTTATCTCGACTTGACCGTTGTGCATCCAATTAATCAAGTGTCTAAATAACTTGTTACTTTATTGAGGAAGTAGTAAAGAGTTGAACTATACGGTAGGTCTACGTTCGGCTTAAATAACGCTCTGGTACAAAATAACAAGCGGGTTTTTGATTGTCCCAGTTAGAAACTAGGACAAAGTCGAAGCAGTTAGTGTCATGTTTCTGTTTACTTGGAAAAATCAAGCTTAAGAGCTCAACAACAAATTTGTGCAGCTGCGTGCAAACGTGCGTTTGTACCAGAGAACTTCAAACATGCTGCCGCTTACAAATTACATTACAGGCACCTTAATTCATGAAATAAGTCCGATGTAAACACAGTTCTTCTTGAATGTTCTCTTCTGCAGACTTTAACCAAATNCACCTTAATTCATGAAATAAGTCCGATGTAAACACAGTTCTTCTTGAATGTTCTCTTCTGCAGACTTTAACCAAATTTGTAACTGTTGGACTTAACTTCTTACCAATGATATACCATGCCATTATTACCGAAAAATCTGAGTTGTCGGTACAACCAACCTCCATGTTCAAAAACCACCATTTTTATTTCTCTCTATTGGCACTAGTAATATTCGTTATTTTTTTAGACAATTTTTAGAAAGCGTGCAACGATTTCAAAGGTCACACAGAGGGGAGTTATACTTTCAGAATATTTCTCCGCCTCATGCAAACAAAGCGTAACCGAGTCTACAAAATGACACCAAAGGGGCGACGCACTGCATTTCGTGCGCACTCAGCGTCACAGAATTTTCCATAAGAACTATTTCTTACTAAGCATTACAAACACACCTATTTTCTCAATTTTTTATTCATATTTATCATAAATGAAATTTTATTTATTGATAAAATATTAGTAAAAATTAAATTTAACAAAAAAAAGTAACTTTTACGTTAACAGTATTATAAGACGCTTGTGATATACGGGGCATATTTAGGAAACAAACCACGAGGAAGAAACCGCGAGGCTATACGGTCCAATAAAATAGCTATGTCAAGTGTACGTCCGTTTGACGTCATTTTAAATAATTTTAAAAAATCAACCTATAAAATGCAAGGCATGGTGGGAAAATTCTATAATAAATGAATACAAAGAGTGCAAAGTATTTGGTATGCATCGTGACCAGAATATCATGACGTTGGCTTTATATGAATTATAGAGTACATCTCCACGCTAAAAAAAATTAAATAAAATACTTTTCTTTTGTTGAAATTCTCATTTTCCCGCAGACAGCTTACGTTTTTACTAAAGAATACTTGCAATGCGTAGACAAAGGAAAGGTTTATAAAAGAGATTTTAATTTACGACGTTATTCTCTGTATTACGTCTTTCAAACGAAGCCACCATCTCGGTCCTACGGCAATTTAATTTCAAATATGTACGTTTTTTATTCGTTTCAGGCACGCAAGTAGTAAAATACAATATTTGTATGGCATATTTATTCACTTACAGTTATCACGCGCGTTGTATGAGAGGCTTTTTACTTGTCAGAACCGTAATTTTATTTTAATGGGTTTTGCTGACAAGAGGGTATTTCGGAATATGCTTATCATGTATGCAAATTAATGTACTCGTATTATCGTGTAACGCGTTAAACGTATTGTAATATTCAAACTGATGGGTTTATTTCTGGTGTAGCCTTTTTTGTTTAAATGTGACCAAAAAATTTTTAATTTTTCCTTAANTTCAAACTGATGGGTTTATTTCTGGTGTAGCCTTTTTTGTTTAAATGTGACCAAAAAATTTTTAATTTTTCCTTAATTTTCTTTTGAAAAAGTCATTTGTCTGCCTACTTTACACCAAATGGTGAAAACTTTATGGAATACGGGGCACCGACCATTAATTCTAGGAGCTGTGGCGATATTTAGCTCGGGATTTGTCTTACCTTGACTTAAGGATATATGCTGTGAAAATTTTCGTACAACAGCATGACCAAAGATTCTCCAGCAAAATTGGTATGATCTATTTTAACAACGCATTTCCATTACTTTTTTTCCTTCAATTTAATGTACAAAAATAAACATACAATCGTTCATTGGTATTAAAAGCCCGTTAAACCGCAAGAACTCGCCCCGCACTCACACTTAACGATGATATGCCTTTAAGACTGGAAACTCAATAATTAGATATTTCCCTCATGCAACCTTCGACTGTGTTCTCGTCTATGAAGTTTCAAATGTAATAGCAAAGTTTCCAGCTGTTATAATGGAAAAATATTGCACTTCAAAATAAATTTTAAAAAATTGTATAAAAATTTGCAATAAATTATTTTTTCACAAAAGTTGTTTTTAATTTTATTTGTAATATTAATATAAAANAATTGTATAAAAATTTGCAATAAATTATTTTTTCACAAAAGTTGTTTTTAATTTTATTTGTAATATTAATATAAAAATAATTTCCTTTTATTCCTTGTACATTACGTAAACCAGTTTTTTAATTCAAAAGTGCTTTTGTCCATTCATCNAAAAATAATTTCCTTTTATTCCTTGTACATTACGTAAACCAGTTTTTTAATTCAAAAGTGCTTTTGTCCATTCATCCCTCTATTTAATTTATCACTTAATTGGACAAGCGAAATTCTGAGTGTTGTAAAATTTAATGTTTGGTACTCGTAGCTCATCTGCAATCTCACTCCAAAGCACCAAGTTGCACCGTGCCAATATTTTTTCAGTGATATTTAAAGGAGAGCTAAATCTTAGTTATACATTATACATAATAAAATAATTTAAAACTTGTGCATTTATTCAGATACTCCAAATTGTTTTTATGAATACTTATTGCGTCAAATTTTAATGCAAGTTTTTACACTATCTNCATTTATTCAGATACTCCAAATTGTTTTTATGAATACTTATTGCGTCAAATTTTAATGCAAGTTTTTACACTATCTATGAATTTATGAAAGACCAGTCGATTAATTAAATTCTTATTCTCTGTAATCTTGTATTGTGAAGTAACATTTTTATTTATAAATCACTAATGAGCAGTGATTAATTTTTGTCCAGTTCTGTGTATAAGGGCTTGTATATAGTAATAATTTGTACTTTATAATCCGTATTCTCTGCATACTTGCATTAAAAAAAAAAAACAAAGTTTGTTCGTTATATTCGTCAATGTTCGAAAATTATGTGTTTTATCAAATTTTGTGTATCGANCATTTATTCAGATACTCCAAATTGTTTTTATGAATACTTATTGCGTCAAATTTTAATGCAAGTTTTTACACTATCTTTGAATTTATGAAAAACCAGTCGATTAATTAAATTCTTATTCTCTGTAATCTTGTATTGTGAAGTAACATTTTTATTTATAAATCACTAATGAGCAGTGATTAATTTTTGTCCAGTTCTGTGTATAAGGGCTTGTATATAGTAATAATTTGTACTTTATATTCCGTATTCTCTGCATACTTGCATTTTAAAAAAAAACAAAGTTTGTTCGTTATATTCGTCAATGTTCGAAAATTATGTGTTTTATCAAATTTTGTGTATCGAGNAAAAAAAAACAAAGTTTGTTCGTTATATTCGTCAATGTTCGAAAATTATGTGTTTTATCAAATTTTGTGTATCGAGGTTTGTATATGGTTACAATGCTTACCTTATACCTTGTACTCTTTGTATTCATGTATTATGATTTTTCCCCGTCCTGGCTTGTATTTAATAAGTAAATTTTTTTCCTAATTATTTTTAAGATGTTTTTTATTATTTCACAGATATATAATCGCATGAAATAATCAAGTGAGGTGTAAATAAAATAATTTAGTACCTAGAGAATGTATTTCAAACAACGTGGGTGTAGGATGTCCACGGTAATTGCAGCAATTTTTTTAAAGTCTCTCTTGTAGTCTACATTCCATTTCATTTTGTATCCTTTTAACCAACGCTTGATTTCTGCGCATGCATAAAAGTTTTTTTTTTTTTTAACGTCTGGCTTGTAACTGTTCAACTTCCCCCACCACGTCCGTCTCGGCTTGAAAATATGCGCATTCACAAACGTTATCTCCTGGGACGCCAAGCTTTGAAACATAGAACAACGTAACGCAAGCGTTATTTCCCGGCACGTTGGGACAGGCAAGAAATGTTTCACAGTAACCCGTCACAGAAAAATAAAACATGTTACTGACACGTGTTATGCTTGAGAATGGAACGATGGAACTCGTTACATGAAAAGTAACTGCTTGGCCCATTCCTAATTTAAGAATCAATCAGAACGCCGGCGCCCAGACTCGACCAGCGTGAATCACTGTGTTTGTNAACATTAACACAAGCAAAATACCTAGTATTCTGTATACAATGAGTGGTTGAAGATTAATGTTTTACGACATACTGTTAGGTGCATATGCCATGAGAAAAACGTTTTTAATTCTTCTTTAACTAATTTTGATTAATAACCTATTAAATTATGCTAAAGTGTATTTAAGTCACTGCAAAAGATTGATGTCTAGTACCACATGTTTATTCCTAGTTTTGCCATTAGTTATTTGGTGAGTGTGACTCTCCCAAAATTTGTTATTTGTTCGTGCTGCTTAAGTTCAGGTTCCTCACAAGAACGACCCCAGTTCGAACCTTGCTGGATCCGAATTATAAAGTCACGCACAATATAAAATGCGGCGGACGTTGCAAACCACTCGCGGGTTATCTCGGAGTACTTATACTTTTCCATGTGGCATTCCGTTGCTTTCTATGTAATGGACGTTAAAGTGGGCATATGTTGCCGTTCTGTGATGTCGGTTCATTCCAGGGCTCGTCGTTCTGAAGTTCATAAAATTTCATCTATTCCCGGTTTGTAACTATTTTGACTATCTTTCTAATTTTTTGTGAAATTTTTGCTTGCAAGTATGTTTCAGCCTCATATTTTTATGCTTTGAACCATGGTAAACTTTGATTTTATAAAGAATTTGTTATTATTGTGTTATAAGGTTCCGTGCTAAGGAGTTTTGTCTAATGCCACGAACACAGATAGAGAGTAAACTTTAACTACCATACCGTAATCGGCAGCGTTAAAACGTTACTTCCAACTTTTTTGAATTCCTGTTAAAGTTATACTTCCATGATATTCCACCGCCTCATTCAAATAAAGCTTCACCAAGTCATGCAAATTACAACGAAGTGACAACGCACCGTAGTCGTGCGCATTCAGCCTAATAACAATTTTGCATAACTGTATCTCAATAGCCACTGCAAACACATATATTTTCTAAAAGTTTTTATTCTTATTGCTTATAAATTAAACATTTTAATTAAAAATAAAATGTACATAAAAATTCAACAGAACCAAAAATAAGATACTTTTATGTTAACCTGCAGTATAAAACGTTTGATGCAAGATAAATTTAAGTAACAACCAATCATATCATACGTGAGGGGGATTTTTCAAGTGTTTGATTCAATAAGTGCGAAGAAACCGCGAATAGACTATATCGGACATTCACAACGCGAGACACTGCAAAAGCCCTGGTCTCCGCGTTTCGTGCGCGTGAAGGCTGTAAACGGAACGCCGCGTCGCGTCGGTGCGCTCCCGGGGACCTTGTTTATGAAGTATCGAGCCCGCATTCCGCATGCTCGTCTGCCTGTGCGCGCGGCGCCTGCTAACCAGACAGACTACCAACTTATTTACCACTCACCTTGGTTGAAGGCCAGCGCCGGCACGTAGATAACAATCGGTATGTAGAGGATAACGGAGATGGTGAACAACAGCGAGGCCATGATGCGAACGTGCTGGTTGAACCTCAGCTCGAGGTACTGAAACCAGGCACATCACGGTTGTCAGTCAGTGTCGAGTAGAGACAAATATTTGACAGGCTTTGTTTTATTATATAACATTTTGAATTAACTAAATTCTCACACAAAGTAATAGTTTGACAGAATGTATTTTTTTTTTCGAATAAAAGTTATATACTGTTTATTAAATAACAGCGAAAGGGAACAAAATCAGTACGTATTCAAAAATAATTGTTTAAAATTTATACAATTTTATAAAAAATAAATCTGTTATAAATTAGAAATATAAACTCCATTTTAACGAAATTTCATGTCTTTAAAAGGCCCTGTTAAGTTTTTTGATTGAAAACTTTTTTTTTCTGCGAGTGAGGGGGAGAAGAGATTTCGGCGGCTATTAAGAGCAAGGTTTAGAGAGCCGATGAGGGTGATTGCGATGAGTATGGAGCTACGCCGAAATGAAGGGGCGGGAGAAACGGAAGATACCCGAGAAAATCCGCCTACCAATGGCATCGTCCGACACGATTCCCACATGCGAAAAACCCGGTGACCCGGCCGGGGATTGAGCTTGGTTCCCCTTGGTGGGAGGCGAGTAGGCTAACAGCTCAGACATGAATAATTTGAAGATCATGCTGGGGTGTTATAATTAGACTTCAAGAGAGGAGACCAGGAATTGAGTTGACAGACTTTTGCATGGTTCCACTGTACTCTACGTACAACATCAGTACAATTAAAAAAAGAAATTAAAATATTCGAACTTTTAAATTCAAATAAAACATACAGATTCTTTTTATTTGACATATTAAATGCCTACAAGAACAATAATTATAAATCTCAGCGTCTCTCTGTCTGTCTGTCTGTCTGTTAGTGCGCTTATCACTCGAGAACCACGTGTGCAATTTACGTGCTTTTTTTTTNCTCTCTGTCTGTCTGTCTGTCTGTTAGTGCGCTTATCACTCGAGAACCACGTGTGCAATTTACGTGCTTTTTTTTTAATTCATAGCTGTATTCTCTGGCCAGGTTTTAGTTTGTATTTTGTTACGTAAAGAAACATAAGAAANCTTTTTTTTTAATTCATAGCTGTATTCTCTGGCCAGGTTTTAGTTTGTATTTTGTTACGTAAAGAAACATAAGAAATAAGAAGTGGCGATAATTGTGAATCAAGTCGGAAAAAAGTTTGCCACCAGCGCGTCTTCTTGCAATGCGCTGTCCAAACCGTTAAAGATGGAACATTATCATGTAGTAAATCATTTTGTACAATAAAAAGAACTAAAANCAATGCGCTGTCCAAACCGTTAAAGATGGAACATTATCATGTAGTAAATCATTTTGTACAATAAAAAGAACTAAAATAAATCCGCGGAAGCATATATCTATCAACAACATAGAAATACTAATAAGCGTTTTTACCATTTAATTTCTCTATAAATAAATACGTAAAAATTCATACTCTTGTTTCCCCATTAAAAAATTTAATATTTATCAAAGTAAAAAATAATGTAATAAGAACTGTTTAACGAAAAAAAACCTAAACAATAATTCTGTATTCCACACGAATGGAGCCGCGGGCGCAGCTAGTTATATGATATACTCGCCTCGTATGTAGAAGTGAGCTGCAGATCGAAGAACACAGGGAGGTAGATGTAGTAGTTGAGGATGCCTGTGATGAGGATGGCCAGATTGACAATGTAATACTGCGTGCCGTAGGTGTATATCTCTGACGGCACGCCCATCAGGGAGATCCCGGAGACATGGCTGCAACAGACATACAATCATTCAATTTACTTAATTCGCACGGCGTGATAAAATTCGGGCTGAGGAAAAATCATCATTTTATCTTACAAACAACTGCATTTGTCGACATGACATATGACGTGTCAAATATAGCTTTGCTTCCATATATTTTGTTCACTCACGTAGCAGATTCATAAGAATATCGATAACATTAAAAACACCTTTACGTATCATTTAAAACATACTTTGGTCTGCGGACTTGTGGTCAAACGGCAAGATTCTTGACTGTCCGCGAAAATTTCCGAATATGTCGTTCGGTATTTTCGTTTGCATGCAAAGCTCAAGGGATTAAAACTATCCTGCTTAATTTTTTTATTGGTAATTTACCGTGATAGTTTGTTCAGTAATAAAACTAGCTTTCTGCCCTAGGCTTTGCCTGCGTATATCACAACCAAGCAGCTGCTCATTTCCTTTGCATAAGAACTTCATTGTAGACCACATCAGAGGTTGTGCCCTGGTGCTAGGATTACAAGTTGCTAGATGAACTTACTCTGGAGGAGGCCACGTAGAGTTACTCATTAGAAAATCCGTCCTCCCTGAAATCTATCCCCACCACCTTTAGCAACTGTCCTTGGACCTCGCAATTAATAGCTACAGCACAACAGACTTAGGCGGGGAATAGAAATATCTAAGACCTGAAAGAGTGCTCAAATGGAATGAGTGGAATGCATGCCATCCCCGTGCACGTACATTGAAGACTGAGGCCTCGAGTACATATTTTTGCCAAGCCTTCACATGGAGCGTGCAGCAATTGCAGTGTTTTTGCAGGGTAAGGTTTCGCACTGACATTAATGGAGCCCCAGTCTTGAGGAGAATCCTGCGTGGCGAAAGGCCGGGAGGGTAATTGATGTTGATGAGCTCCACAGGTTAATGAACGTATTGTCCACTTTTATGACTGTATTAATATATGTTTACTCCATTTGTACTCCTTCGAGCAACTTAAGCAACAATGCTCGTGATTTATCATATTGTTAACGTTGTTTAATCACCGTACCATCATCTCCTGTGAAAATATTTTATTTGACTATTTGTTTATTCACTTTAAAACTATTGACTACATGTTGGCTAACCAAATTTTTGTATTCTGAGAATTTTTAGGGTAAACGCTGTTGGAATATATTCAACTTAAGTTAAATACTATTTTCAGGAATAATAAAGCTGTGATGTGTTGGAAAATCAAATAAAGATAAGTTCCTTCGCCACTGTTATAGCACACGATTTTTTTTTCAGTTTTTTATGTTATTCACAAGTTTTTAGTTTAAGAGAAACCAATTAAATTTTGCAACCCAGATATTGGTTAACGCGCATCTGGCATAGGCCCAATTTCCCACTTCACTATCCAGCGAAAATGACGTCCAAAAATATTAACCGTTGTTAAATATGGGATTTCATTACGTATTCAGAATCTCATAAATAAAAGAACAAAGCACAATGGATTTCACAACGCAAGAAATTTATGAACATAGGATATTAAAAAACTGATCCTGCAAAGTTGTAGGAACTTTGTCTGCAACTGTAAGTGAAATGAAAAATTTGATGTAGTCAACCTTTGGTGGCACAGAGCGTGGGGGTAGTCTATTGGGTTAATGAGCCTTTGAAGGATTCCTTGAAACCACCTGTAAGCTCTTTTCACTTTATTGTAGATGGAAAATTTGAAAAAACCTGGAATTGATTTTCAGGCACTCATATAGCCATCCGTTCTAAGTAAGGAGCATAAACGATATCCTGTTCTCTTAATGAGATATTGAGAAGTACTAAAAACACGTTTTACATCTTTATACAGTTTTGGAGGCTGTTTTTTCAAAACCGAAATTTATTTATAGTTATGGGAGCAAATAACAGAAATATATTTTATTAGGTTAATGTGCCGTTGAGAAGCCCTCGGGCACACATTTTACCTCTTTTCATCCTCTTAGGCATTACATGTAAGTTAATCATACAATTAGTTCTTAGACCGTTATAAAAATAGCCTTTTCTTGCAAAAATAATAACGATATTTCATCAGGTTCATGAGCCATTGAGGACTTCATGGAAACACATTTTACTACTTTTTCTTAGCTGAATTTTAAAAAAGACCTGAAATTGTTAATATTTAAATAAGTATGGTACCTATTGAAGCTAAGAGGATAATGTTACCTCATCGGGTTAATGTGCCATTGAGGAGTCCCCGATAACACATTTGACTCCCCCTTACAAATTAAATTTAAAAAAAATCTAAAATCAGTTTTGAGCATTTTGGATGCAAATTTTCAAAGCTAAGAACACAACGATATGCCATTGGGTAAATTAGTTAATGAGGCGTCCTCGAAAACACATGTTATTCATTTTCAACCAATTTTATGTCCAATTTAGAAAACTCTTTTCTAAATGGGTACCTGTGCCCTACCGGCAAGTCATTCCTAAATTTAATTATTTTACGTTCAACGATTTGGGCTGTATGTTGATAAGTGTGTAAGTTGATCAGCCTAGTCACCGAGTCGGAACTCGCCATTTTATACGTAGAGATCAATGTAATAATTTTTAGGTTATTTCCAAATTATCTATAAAAGTGTTATAAATATTATAATTTTTATAATGATTATATATTATAATACTTTGTCAAAAATATTTAACTGTATATTTTGGTATTTTTAAGGAAGACTAACTGTGCCCACAGATCCGCTCGCGTGGACTACATAATTATTGTTTAGGTATTTTCCGTTAAACAGTTCTAATTACATTACTTTTATTATTTAAATATTATGTTTTTTAATGGGGAAAAAACAGCTTAAATTTTACTTATATATTTATTGAGAAATTAAATGGTACAAACGCTTGTTAGAATTTCTCTGTTCTAGATAGATATATGCTACCGCGGAGTTTTTTATGGGTCTTTTTATTCTACCAAATTCCTTACTACGTGATATTGTTCCATCTTTAACGGTTTAGACAGCGTATTGCAAGAGAGCGCGCTGGCGGCAAACTTTTTTCCGACTTGATTCACTATTATCGTTACTGCTTATTTCTTATGTAACTTGACGTAACAAAATATACACTTAAACCTGGCCAGATAACATAGCTATGAACTAAAAAAAAACAACACGTTTATCGCATAAGTGGTTCTCGAGTGATAAGCGCGCTAACAGACAGACAGAGAGACGTTGTTTTTTTGTAATATGTATAGCTAAGATGTTTCTAAGTAGACGTTATGCTTAGGTGGACAATCTACACCTTGTAATCCCTGGTAAAGGGAAATCTGAGAACCACTGCTCTAGACAAACCTCGGGTGCGTCTAAAAAAAGACGTACACCTTCATTTCCTATGCAGCATTCGAACTGGTAATCTAAGGACTAAGTTAGAATTCAACACACGCAACGCAAGAACGCAAGTAACACAAAGACACAAAAAATAGAAAGCCAATAGTTCAAAGATACTGTTCATGAACTACGTAAGTCGCAAGAATTAAATTCAAAAGTTTGTCAACTTTCAACTTATGGCGTTATGGCTGGTGTTTTATGCCTTCTAAGTTAGCAGTGGAAGATTGCAATATCGTTTACCATCCATAAAGAAGGTTACCATTTTCAATTTCTGTCTTAGGTTTAGTTATTTTATTTGCTTGCACAATGAATTTGCATTAAATTTCGCGTATTTAAAAACGAATAACCTGCATGATGGTGTATTCACTTATTTCAGTATCCCTGTTTCATTTCGGAAAATGTAATATCTCTTCGAGAAATTCGCCAATCAATGATTTGAATCTTTATCAACTTTAACTTATTGAAGTCCAAAACGTATAAATATTCGTTATGTACAAATATGATGGTGGAAAATAAAAACCAAAACATATCTCTTTAACGGCACACCGACAGATATTTTTGTAGCAGTTTTATGTATTCGTTTTTATTGTTGGTAATGTCTTGCGATGTTTCTAACGGACCGACTTCTTATTGCGTAAGTTACATGGTTTGCGTTTCATTCTTGTATTTTTTGCGTAGTTACTAAATCCGGCCTAAGAACTCAAGTCTTTTAGCCACCTCTATCAACAAGTTTTACAGGTTAGGCGAGTGTGAATGAGAGTGGGAGAAATTTTTGCCTAGCTATTGATGGAGGGTGGAGGAAATCATTCTGGACTGCATAAGTGGGTAAAACGAGGGTGCCCAGATACTACCCACCATCCAAAGGAAATGTCTGCCACGTTGCTCACACGCTTAAAATCGGATTTGGCCCAACCGGAATTCGAAACATTGTTCGACGTGGCAACACGTCGTTGGGTCATCAACTCGATGACTGAAAATCCCCGTCGCCACGCTAATGTTTTATAATTTTCCCCCCCACATTATAAATCGCATTATATTACCACCGACACAAAATCGGGGATGTTGGAAATCCGAATTAATTTTTAATTATCGCCATTAAAAATAGCATGTGAAATTGTTTCGTACTGACAGCGGAAGCATTACAAACGCGCAACACTGTTGGTGGACGGACCAAGAAAGCACTCGTTCCGAGCAGATAATTTGGTTTCCCATTACACAATCATCGTGTTTGAACAGCCGTCATAGCATGTTTACAATAGCAGAGAAACTCAAACACGACGTCGTTGAAGTCAAATAGTAACGATATAGATTACTTCCTTTTCTTCCGACAAAACTTATAAAGATCTTAAGGTTTTGACTACCGACTAGCATTATTCTCACTATGGGACTACATTCGAATCTGCACCTGGAAAAAAAAATTATCTCCAGGTTTGAACCAATGACCTCTTTGTCGTATATCCATGACATATGAATAAGGAGTATAAATGCTTTTCAAAACTCCGTAGTTCATTCCTTACTTTAAAAATGTTGAACGCAATTTTGACGCAAATTATAACTCTGCGGACGAATCACTACGAATTTAATAATATCCTTTTAAGACCTATTTATTTATGGTATCAGGAGCTGCAAATAAGCATTTACTCGATGCGCGGTCTTCTCGAGCTTATAAAGTACTTCTTGCATTATCGCAACCTTTAAAGTGTAGGTCCTGTGTTCGAAAATGATGGTATGAATAAGTCGTAATTTGGCACAGTCTGCAAAGTTTGCTTCATATTTGGGCAGTATGGCTCAGATTGCTTTAGGGCATGTCAAATAAAGCGTGACCCTGTCACTAAGGTAATAACTACTCACTTGTCTTTCGCTAAGTGGTAACTGGGAAACGTGAGTTTGGCATGTCTGTAGTGGCAGTATAGAGCCGTAGTACGGATAGAGAATCAGTGAACCATCAGGGGAGTTCACAGGGCTCTGAGGTACCAGCGTGCATTACCGGTAAGTGCGCTGTGGCATGCAGTGCATCTGCACAAGTTAAGTTACGGTCCTGAAAATTTTACTGGCTTAGCGAAATATGGAAAGATAATTCACGAAAGATATCCGCGAATAGCAAAAGAATAAAAAAACGTCAGGCATGTACATCGCACGCTGAACGCTAACGAATCAGTCACCTTTACACGAAATAAATCACTGTTTCTAAAATAATATGAGTTTCCGTGCCAGCAATGATCACCCATTGCTTTAAACCAGCAGAATAACAACAAGGAAGAAAGGATTGTGATGCATCCTGTGAGAACATTATCCCTCAGTAAAAACACCAGTTGTGTAGGAAACAAGAAACTTAATGTTGCACAATCGCGAGACTTTGGCGTCATTCCACGTACCTCTAAGGTGGTGTCTTAATTGGCCGAGAGAACGTTTTCTCGTGTTTTCTCTCTCCCGGAAGACGTCACAGAAAATTATATTTTGTCATGTCTGTTTGTCCGAGAGATTTCGAAAGGGCGATACCACGAAGTTGTATACTCACTGTGCTCTCTTATGCATTCTAGAATATGCCATGTCCATCTACATCTGTAGTTTATTTCAGGCAGAAGATAGGATATCATTTTTAACTGCATCACGTATATGAAAGCACTTAATGAATTAGCATTTTATTTAATTTTCTTATGTCTTACAGATTTGCGTATTGCATATATGTGTACTGAACTCATTAAGAAAATTGGGTGGTTTGTTAATTTCAGCTGTAAAAAAGAACTTAACTTTAAAAAAAATTACACTCTAATTTATAAATAGTATCTTAGTTGTACTCGCACGTGTTGGTACTTATAATAAATTCCGTAAAAATTTTCTGGTGATTTTAAAGCATGCTTTGTTGGTCAAATAGAGAACCCACAGCCCCAATTAATAATAGCAATAACCTACGAAAGAGCTCTCTCGTAAAGAAATACGGAAGAACGCTCTCTGTAGAAAGCGCTCTTTAAATTGAGACAAGGACTGAGAACCCCAGCTGTCAGAATTACCCGTGTCACAGAGAAGTGGGGATACAGAAGTGAAGCCGCCACTTATACAGCGAACTACAGCCATACGCGCCAACTACGAGGGTTATTCGGAAAGTAAGGTCCGATTTCATATAAAACATAAACCATCGCAGATTTTTTCAAAAAGTTTTTTATTTAATTTCTTACATGTTTCATTATTTTTCTACATATTTTCCATATTTGTTTAAACGTTTTTCATAACGTTCTACAAGCTTTTTTATGCCTAAGTCATAGACGTCTGCCGCCTTTGAGGATAACCAGTCTGTAACTGCTTCTTTCACGTCTCGTTCCCTGTGACAATCTTCTCTAAAAATGGATAACATTCCGTATGACATCGGTCCAAAAAATCAAAAACACAAGCCATTCTTTTCTTTTGGTGTTCCTCAGTAAGCAGCCTGAGAATCCAACGTGCGCACAATTTGTGAAATTACAAATTTTCGGAGACAATTTTGTGCAAAGTTGTTTTACTCACATTCGGAAATTCCAATGCTAAAGTTGAAATTGTGAATCGCCGGTCTTCACGAATCTCTTCGTCCACGACTTTGACAAAATCTTCTGTGATCACTGATGGTCGGCCTGATCGCGGTTCATTATGGACATTTTTCCCACCCGTCCTTGAAAGCTCTCACCAACTAACGCACTTTTCTATCACTCATCGCATTGGGGCCATACACTTGACTTATCTGTCGATGAACTTCCGCTGCTGAAACGTCCCTTGCTGTCAAAAACCGAAGCACTGACCATATTTCCCAGTCGGCGGGCTGATCAATTGTTTTAAACATTTTTAACTGACACTCTAAACAGCACACTGCAACAATACCAATGCAAATGGCGTCGTTTGACGAGCAAGGTGGGCCGGGAGTTGATGCGCATGCGCGTTACAATGTTCGCGTGACATTCGATTAGTTACGGCGATTCGGACCTTAATTTCCGAATAACCCTCGTAGTTGGCGCGTATGGCTGTAGTTCACTTTATAAGTGGCGGCTTCACTTCTGTATGCCCACTTCTCTGTGACACGGGTAATTCTGACAGCTGGGGTTCTCAGTCCTTGTCTCAATTTAAAGAGCGCTTTCTACAGAGAGCGTTCTTCCGTATTTCTTTACTCCAGACGACAGAGAGTCTTCTGCAACATCCAGTAGACAATCAGACGCAAGGCTCACTATCAAAGAACGACCACATCGAAAGAACTGCCACGCCATTTCGCTTCTAAGTACTTAACTATTCTTTGCCTGTAGTCTGGTCGGGTTGCTTCATAATTCAACCACTGTCCATAATTCAACCACTGTCCTGTCCATTGATATACAGGTTGTCCCATTTATCTTGACTTCACGCAATAACTCCGCACCGGGGTTCCAAATGAAAAAGAGTTTCGTACAAAAATGTATAACTGAAAGGGTAGAATAATACTGCTGGGCAGCTAGCCTAATATTATTTATTAGTGACATACGAGTAATAACATCAGTTTTTTTAATTGGCACCATTTATATTTTCATTAATAGTTCAATGACGCTCGTAAATACCAATTTAAATATGTAGCACAATGTACACTTTTTAGCATAGACACTAAATACGACACAGAAAGTGTGATCTCTACTGCTCGCTTGTAGTATTATCCATAATGGTACTGCGAGAGGTAGAACATTCACATTATATGTTCAAAGTGGTGACCATTGGCAGCAATATACAACCAATTAGGAACATTTTTGATCGTTATTCTTTTTTTATGCTTTTCGCCACCGAATTTATTTTTTTAAATCCTAGGTGCGTCCTAGAACCTAAGATATTAACACAGACGTGGCTGTCGTTTTAAATACATTTGGACAACCGTGGTGGAGATAAAATTCTTCACAGTTCAAGTGGAACCTACATCCATCCACTGGCGACAAACTAACGCCACGCCACGGCATCATAAAATTATAATCAAAATACTAAGTTTGAAAGACAAAATCAACTTCGAATGAGATCTCAAATGCAAAAAAAAAAATCTCTTATTCCAAAATATGAAATAAATTCCGTAGTACAGAACGCGTTTACACACAGTTGGAAAAGAAAAAACCCGTACAGAAATGTATCCTGCCAAGAGAGCAGCTTATGGTGCCGGTTAATACAGAGCAGCCAAAATATTAATTTTAAAACTCCAGCGCGTTAAGGTTTTATAAACTTTTTGGATAACAACTTAGCTGAGTGAGCATCCATCTACATGGCAACACTATCTAAATTTAATTTCTTGGGAAAAAAAAAAAAGTACGAAGCGTTCTTGACATAAGTGTGTTTTCGCCAGATAACACTTTGAAGCGCTTAATACATGCTTTACTCTTATATCTCTTGATTATATACAGATTCTCACAAGAATAGAGTTCAATGACTAACATAATCGCTTATTCCCTGCAACTTAAATCATAAAATAAGACGTGTTCTATCTCCTAGTTTAATCCGAGCACTGCGTTTCACAAAAAACTCTTGCGTGAAATTATGTGCTAGGTCAGCAACTTGCATCAATGGACTTTTGTCACTTAAAATTAGCTTAAAGACGTTCAAGAACCTAAAATTATTTTCTACACTTTAAGTATATTACGTCTTTTTTTTCATTTTGGTATGATGTGAATACTACTTTAAAAAAATTATCATTAAAAAATTTAATGAGGTAAAAAAATTTAATTAACATCTTATTTTGCGTAGTAATTTCAAAATTTAACAAAATTAATTCGTTATGACAAGTCATAACACTTGATGTAATAAGAAAGTAATGGAAAACATCTGTCTGAAACTTATTATGAGGTTTGCCTACATTTTAACTTTAACTTTTGAGATAAAAACTAACTGTCGTATTGAGAAAAAATAATTAAATGCCACATTTGTAAATTCAATATACGCTTCAGCTGAAACCTATTTTTATGTTACAATAAACTTTTGAAATTAGTAGGAATCAAGACCTGAAGTTCCAAATGGAATTTTTACGCTGAAATATATTATTTTTTAAATGATCTCATATTTTAATGCAGTAATTAATGATGTACTTTCACGTGACTAAAAAATCGTTAATATCTATAAAAAAATGATTTTGATCAACTTTCAGACTATTACCGAATAGACCAAACATTAAAATAGATTTTCTCAAAATTTTTGGGGATAATTTATTGAGCCGACTATAGCAACAAGTCTTCCGACACTCTTAGAAATATAAACAACTTTGGCCAACTGTAAATTACTTTGTTCGCCTTATATGTAATGGCAGAACGAACAAACATACGATTTCACATGACTTGTGTCGATGCAGAAAAGAAATTTAAAAAGGGCGGAAAATACATGAACGTTTGTGGTCAGTCGTAGCCGTGTGTATTGGGCATGTACATGTGACAACACATCACTTGTTTACCAGATACCCTCAGTTACTTTCAACTGCAAAATCACTCATTGGCATCTTTAAAGAGTATAAAAGAAGGTCGCTTATCTGCGCCTGTCTGTGTATTCGCTTAGTACTTCTAAACTACTAGATGGATTTTGATGCAGTTTTCAAAATAATTTAGAGAATGTTTTGCGAAAGGTGTTGGTGTATAATTACTTTATATTTAATGTAAGGATAGTAGAGAAATTTCGAACCGCAAGTGGTAAAATTGTTACCGGGCGAAGTCAGGCAGGTTCGCTAGTGTGTTATAAGTTATCGGCTGTTCACGGTAAACTGAGCAATTTTGAAAGCCCAGCTTAAGATCTACTTGTATACACATTGTGAATTCTTCCACAACATGTAAAATTAACATTGCCACGAGCCTGATCAATTTAATTGCTGCGCAGGTCAAGTACAGTTGTGGAATTATTACGAAAGTATGTAATTTTGTAATTCGCAAATTCTTACATTTATTTGCATTAAAAAAGTCGAAATCAAAATAAATAATAACATTATTCAGAAATGTTTAGCTAACACTTACAATTCAAGTTTCATGGGACGGATTTACTTTCCCTTCGTCGTTGTGCATGCCATTCAGTGTTCGAGTTAAAGTACATTGGAGAGCCAAAAAAACTGGTTTAGGCGTGCGTATGAAAATAACAGAGGTATTGAACCAATCAGAGTAACGCGATTCGGTCGGCAGCGCCTATATAAGACAACAAACGTCTGGTAAAGTTGCTAGATAGGTTACTGCTGCTACAATGGCAGGTTATCAAGATTTAATTGAGTTTGAACGTGGTATTATAGTCGGCGCATGAGAGATGGGACATAGCATCTCCGAGGTAGCGATAAAACTTAAATTTTCGCGTACGACCATTTCACGAGTGTACCGTGAATATCGGGAATNGAGATGGGACATAGCATCTCCGAGGTAGCGATAACATTTGGATGTTCGCGTACGACCATTTCACGAGTGTACCGTGAATATCGGGAATCCGGTAAAACATCAAGTCTTCGACATCGCTGCGGCCGGAAAAAGATCGTGAACGGACGGGACAAACGACGACTGACGAAAATCATTAAACGTGACAGACGTGCAACCCTTTCTTAAATTGGAGTAGATTTAAATGCCTCCTGCATACCTTCAGACATTAGTCGAGTCCATGCCACGTCGTCTTGCGGCACTTCTGCGAGCTCGCGGGTGCCCTACACGATATTAGGCCTGTGTACCAGTTTTTTTTTTGGCTCTTCAGTGTATATGCAGATTGTGAAAGTGATAGTTTTCAAATGTTGGTTTCACAAGTGCACACTTTACCGTAAACAGCCTTTAGTTCAGGCTAGGTTTCTTTAAACTGTAAAAATATGTATGCGGTTACTATTTTAAAACTGATAAGTAGAGATACGCATGCGCAATTACGACAGCACCCCACAAACGCATGTGCTTATTCGATGCACAGACTGTC
The DNA here is from genome assembly GCA_002778355.1 of Clitarchus hookeri. Taxonomy (NCBI): domain Eukaryota; kingdom Metazoa; phylum Arthropoda; class Insecta; order Phasmatodea; family Phasmatidae; genus Clitarchus; species Clitarchus hookeri. Next base: position 2,693 of record NQII01006896.1, on the reverse strand, counting down.
GTGAAATTCTGGCTACAATTTTTTTCCTTCGAATGTGTACTTCATAGTTAATGCTGCCACTGAAAGAAACTTGTCTTCACATAAATACTGTGATATATAAATTAATATACTGTATCATCACATGAATACTGCTGACGTTATATGACGTCGCCTGAATTCAACAGAATTTCGTGACATTTGCTATAACGTGTTGAGTCCTTAAAGAAGCACAGGACGTATTATTTTGTAGCACGCTGTTTTAATGAAGTACCTGGCAACGTACCGCATCAGCAGTACTAAAAGTTTTAAACTACGAAAATTAACGCGATTGATTACTTTTATCTATAAAAATAAATTAATATTTATGTAATATATGATTGTTGACAGAATATAAACTCTGCGTAGTATCGGCTGGAGAAGGCCGGTAATGGACACAGAGCTGTTGTGGTAGGTGGGAATGAAGAGGAAACCATTTATGTATCAGTGTCTGGAAAACCGTGGGATGGTAATTTACTGACCAATGAAGTTTTTAGTGGGAAAATATTTTGTGTACTCGCTGGATCAAACTGTGTTCTCAGTCAATTCACAAACGAACCCCTAGATCCCATAAGTATCGTTAGAAGACCACGACTCACGTATATTGTTAGTGGAAAAACGTATGTAATTAGCCTGGCACTCGATAAACTGCCCAGGAGATAATCCCGAACCACTAGTGCCTTCTGATTAGAAGAATGTCATTCCTAAAGCCAAGCTGAACAGGCCTTTCAAAACCATTAAAATGAGCAAGACTGACTTAATAGATTTTCATCTCCCGAAAAGTAGAAGGAGAAAATTGCCGAGCACTAAGTACTTTTGGACGAAGTTGAACTCTGGTGAGCCTCTCACACTCTAAAGATGTTGATTTTTCCTCCGGCCGCCCATACAAATGTTTTTTTTACGGGGAGGTGGATACAGTCAAATAACTGCTAGCTTATCAAGTAGGTCTGTAAATATGCACCGCACTCAAAATGTTAGTTCATTTCATAGACTCAGGCTACAAAGGGAAGTCGAAACTCTACGAATTAAATTTCCTTCAACCGGATGTGACACCAGACCAACCAATAATTATCGTTTCTTTTATCTGGGGCAGCTGTACTGTTGTAAATTTTGCAGCCAAAAATTACACCACTTCTAAGCAAGGTTTAACGTGTGTCAATAACTATACGAGCTGCGATATTAAGGTATTAGTATTGGAATTAACTATTTGAGGAGAGATGCATTTTGATTACTACATGAAAGTCAGGAATTTTCTGGCGTGTAGCGGTTTACAGATTTCAGTTAACGAAAACAGTGATGAAGTTTATTTCCGTGGGATACCAAATTCAGTGTAACCTTTAACAGTCCATGACTTTTTTTTTTGGCAGAAAATTATATTTTAAATTTATGTGAATTATGATATACCGTAATGAATAATGTGTCTATTATTAAACAAGAAATAAAGGCTTATAAAATTGCATTGTAAGCATTATTATGAGTGTCGAACAGTGTAGACGCATTTGTACAGCTATCTGGCTAATGATTTTCTAAAATTCACAAACGCTCTAAGTTAATTATAACAAATAAAAAAATCACTCGCGCTCTTGTAGTAAAAAATCCCCCATAAAAATGTCATGTTATTTATTATACAGTGAAACTGTGTGAAATTTGCACAAACGTTTTTTCTTTCAACTCTGCTAGTGTAGTTGCACGGAAAGGGAGAACTGGCGAAGTCGCACTACACTACTCTTACTTAGTATGGTTGAAAGAAACGAACGTCAAAGTGTTGAAGGGAAATGGAAACAAAGAGCAGGTGGCTTACCTGAATATGAGTGACATGGCGATGGGGACGGTGCTCATGGACTTGCCGCCGAGTAGGTAGTCCAGCTTGGTGTCCTGCTTGCCGAGGCAGGCGATCACGATCCCGATGATGGTGGACAGCACCAGCATGAAGGCGAACACGCTGTAGTCCAGCCAGCCGAAGTACAGCTGACCTGTTTCCGTAGCGTTCCACATGGTCGCAGCTCCTGCGCAACAGTTACAACAACCATTCGTTTAAGTCCTTTCTCACTCGCAGTATTCGACTCCCTGAACCTCCCACTAAATTACATACATGCACTAGTGGTAATGCAGTGAAGAACACCTAGTAAACTTCGTCCAAACCAAATTGGTTTTACAACACGAAATGTTCGTGTGTAGAGGGCACTCTGAACCTATGTTGAAGAGCATCACTCACCTGCACTGATCTGAAGCCTTAGACAAAGTGTCTTATCTCAGGTCGTCTGACAACCAGACGAGTGCATTTGGCTGTGCGATTCCATTGCATGTGTTTCACAAAGTGTGTCTGTAATGCTTGGAGGATGAAAACGAACACCAATTGAACGGGCAAGCGGNCCATTGCATGTGTTTCACAAAGTGTGTCTGTAATGCTTGGAGGATGAAAACGAACACCAATTGAACGGGCAAGCGGCTTTCAGCGTGGCCGAATAGTAGGACTCCGAGAGGGGGTTGGACGTTCCGCAGAATTGCCACTCGATTGAGACGTGACGTATCAGTTTTCTATCGGCGGTGAAGAATAAAGGAGACAGGATTTTCCCACAGCCGCTTAGCCCAACCATCGCTGCACTAATGAGCACCTGGTCAGAAGGATCTTTCAGGCCGCCCTGACTGACAGAACAGAAACCGCACGTGCGATCAGA